>BPTQ01000008.1:149981235-150004112 GCA_019973895.1 Chrysanthemum seticuspe | reverse complement strand
TCAGTTATACAAGTACATTATTGATATCAACATTTCGTTGAACAAATTACATCTTACTAAACGGATTAGTAAAGATCTTTTAGTGTGTACGGAACTCGTATAGAATTTTACAACCTTAACCAGAGAGCGAGATTAGTAACTCGACTCCTATTATCCGCCACAATTACTGGTTCATTTAAGGTTTCCTTGGAATTTTACAAACAGTCTTCAGATTCCACTTAGCTCATCGAATATTATCTATGTTGACCTTAACTATGGTGCACAGAGTACGGTTTAAAGTTTTACAATTTAGACAGCTTTTTACTGGAATAACTTTTCTTATCTAATACCCATTGTTAAAACTAAGGAGCGCAAAGAGCAGGATCGCTTACAGTACTGAATTTAGAATGAACGGATTTCACAAATCAGAGGTATTGATTTTACAAATACCAAACTAATAGCTTCACAAAGGTACGAGATACAAGAATTATTTTAGAAGTACTCAATATTGAAACAAGTCTTGAAAATCAACCATCACACCACCTCACTTGAATATTTAAGGTTTTGTGATTTTACAACATAGAGCATGGAAACACTTCGATAATCAAACCATAAACATTTTAGTTATGGAGACTAAACACTTTAGGCAAGTAAGATTTAAGTCATGACATTCGCTAGGACGAGAAACGCGAGGAATCAAAATTGTTACCCATAATCTATTCTTTTCAATAAGGTCATTTTTCGACAGATTTAACATTTTGAAATTTGGCATGAGACACGTGGTATCAATTCCAGTTGTATCTATTATAAGCTACTCGATTCACCTTAGACTTCTGACAAACATTTTAAGGTTCCTTTGGAATTTACTTGGTCATTAACACCGCCTATTATCCTCAGCTCAATGATTAGAGCGAGAGACCAATTCCAACATTTTAAGATATGCTCAAGGCATGTGTGATTTTCTAGAAATGATTAGGCAAATCATTCTACATTAAACAAGTTGCTTTACAACTATAGTTATTACATGAACATATTGACTACACCAATTGAGGCACTCTATAGTTGAGGAGTCAATCACTTAATTACGGGCCGAAATCAGGAAAGTCCAACTCACTAGTCAATAAGTTATTTATGAAACAACAAAGAAATCATACAAATCAAAAATCAGTTACAAATAACAACATATGGCTAGATAATCTACGTCGATGTACGACGCAAAATATTGGAAGTATGTTCCATAAGTCGCAAACCATTAGAATCTCAAGTGGGCAACAAATTATGCTCAAAGACCCGTCTTGGAAAGGCGTGGTACGATTTAGAAAAACATTGGACGACCCAATGTGACTCAAATACCCTCATCTTTTCACAAGTAACATTGTAGAACCTAACATGGACTGAATTCAGGGACTGAATTCCTTTTTGGATGGGCGAATGTGACAACTCGTACTTTCAGGTCATTTCTCAAAACAATTCATGCTTCACAATTTCATCATTTATCGTAAACTAGGTTTACGAGTTTCAAATTCGCGTAACCTTAATGGTTTAGCGGCGAATTCATGATCATATCATCACGGACATTTCATATAGACTAAGTTTAGTCTACATATCATTAGCATCATTTTCATCATGTTAGTTCATTCATGATTTTGCATTTCACCTTAAACGCGTAAATTTCATATTAAATAAACGCTATCGCGTAAGTTATTATTTTGAACATTTAATCCGATACTTCCGAAAATTATCCCGATATATTTTTATACTTACATTTAGTTTATAAAAATAATATTATGAGTTTACTCAGTGTTTTAAATTTATTTGGTATATAAATTGTTAAATTTATATTATTACGACGCTTTTCTTAAAAACTACACGATAATTATTATATCACTCAAATTTTACAAGAAATGTATTTTTACAATTTAGATGACCTCAATATATCTTACTTTGATCCATTACAACTTATTTTTAGACAATACTACCCTAAATACTCAAATGTATATACAATTTTACAAGTTACCTTTACTTAAGTTATTTTACTTACACAATTACATACATTATAAAAAAAATGTATTTTAGAGATGCAAGCCCCCTTGGCCGACCAAGGGGGGGTGCTTCATTAATTAGTTGGTAGAAAAATTTTCTTACATGTTTAGATCCATACTCAAACTTATTTTCACACATTTCCTTCACAATAATTCAAGTTAGTCAAGTTTTCCTTCTCTCTTGTTTTTCCTCTCCAAGAACCGGCCATCCATAGGGTGAAGAAGAGATTCATCAAAATTTTCCAAATCAAGTTCTAAACAATCTAGTATACACTCTTGTTTAGGTTTTGAAATAAAAACCTAGGGTGTTTAGGTTTAATCCTTTGTTTTAGTCACCTCATCAAGTAAACTAGTAAGCATATCATTTTCATTTTACATCTTTCATTATCATTTCATATTTATCTCATCATTTTTGAGCAAAGCATGCAAGACTTATGGATGTTTATACCATTTTTACATTGTTTTTAGAGTTATACATATATAAGTCATCCTATAATTATCCCTTGTTATATATTAGTTTTGGTGATGTCTAGGAACCCATGACACCCTAAGAAGGTGTATGGTAAGATTAGAATAGCTTCGGAGTTGTTTTGAAGGGAGTGGAATAGGTTTAGCACGAGAAAAACTCTTTTCGTCAAGTCTTAAAAAGGGTCTGATCTTATTTTGTAAATCTGGAAAATCCGACAGTAGACATAAATTTTTGGCCTAGATATTTAGAAAATACACTTTAAAACGAAACCGTGGCCGCTTGAACGGATTAAAACGGAGTTATAACGAAGAAGTTATGAATTTTTCAAGTTTGACGACGAAATATATATATCCTGAAAATTTCAGCAAACTGTTTTTGTTTTGTACGAGTCAAAAACGAGTCTTAAGCGTTATAAATTATTTCGACTCATCAAAAATATATTAGTATACTTTGATACGAAGCTAAGGACGTATAATACGTAGAAAACGGATTTGTAGAACTTAAACTATACACGTTTACACAAAATTTCCGTAACTTTATTATTTAAGAAAAACTATATTATTTTTATTAGACAAGTGTTACGGTAAACAAGTGACCATATTGAAGGCTATTTTTAACGTTGACGTAGAACTTTTTGTAACGAGATGTCTTCTAATAAAAATGAGATCACCAAGCATATTTTTCAAAATGACCAACCGTTTGTATAGCGGAGT
Source organism: Chrysanthemum seticuspe (assembly GCA_019973895.1). Classification (NCBI taxonomy): domain Eukaryota; kingdom Viridiplantae; phylum Streptophyta; class Magnoliopsida; order Asterales; family Asteraceae; genus Chrysanthemum; species Chrysanthemum seticuspe. Next base: position 150,000,909 of record BPTQ01000008.1, on the reverse strand, counting down.
TGTAATGAATTATCTACGGTTGCTTAAACCTTGCCGAAATTCACTTTTAAACTACATTTTGGACAAAATCACCCTACTTAACCTATATTTTTCTTTATGAACGAGACCTCTAGGATAAAAACTTAAATGCCAAAACTTTGAGATCATGATACAAGCTTTTCAAAACCGTTGAGTTCGTTTCCTAACGTTCGACGTACACCATTTTGCGACTAGCTTTTCGAGGCCATTTTAGTCACTTCCATGAAATTTCCAACGACATTATTTTACGACGAAAAGTTATAATTTCACCATAAATCATTAAGAAACTATTGTAGGATGACATTTTGACGTAAATACTTGCAAAGTAATTTAAGAATGGTCAAGACGTCAAAAGGAGTATTTTTCGACGAAGAGTATTATTTTCAAAATTCACAAGTGGTATAAATATCATCTGAATTGCATGCATAACATTACATCATAACTCATTACGTATCATAACATTCACAATAGGTTACGGTCAGAGGTTGCGCCTCATTTCAGTATTGCCATTATATCATCATAATCATTGCAACAGGTGAGTTTTCATAGCCCCGATTTATTCAAGTTTTTACTTTATTTCAAACCTACGGGGGAGAATACATTGCACACCATTTTTATTACGCTACCAAGTATGTCAAATTCATTATATTGCTTAAGTTACCACATTGCCAGTTAAATGTCCCCATTACATAAACATGAACCGTTAATTTCCTAGAAGCGTGGGTGAGTAGATAGATCTATCGAGGGTGACACCTCCATCCGGGTTGGTGGATCCCAACTAGTCATACGGATGCATTTCATTTCATAAACATTATTTGAGTTGTGTGGCAAAACACTCTGTTGGGGCGAACATCAGTCAGAGCATCGGTGTCATGTGCTTAAGCAATTGTAACATCATTTTGTGACATCATTGTCACGCATAATTTATACTTGTGGTAGTCGTATTAACATTTACATAAACTCTATGAACTCACTCAACCATTGTGTTGACACTTTAGCAATGTATTTTCAGGTAACTAAGACATTCACTTCATGGCATGCATTTGGACACATCATGGAGTCGCGATGACGACTCGTCTCACTTGGGTTTTACGCACTTTAAAACATCGTTTGAATTGTAACAAGCTTATTTCCGCACAAGTTGATTTTTCATTTGGGACCTATACTTTGTAAACTCTGATTGTTTTATTAAATCAAACGATGTTCTTTTCAAACGACACTTTAGGTCGTTCAATATAACTGTGATTGTGATGCTATGACAATCAATCCCCAGGAATTCCATTCCGCTGCAAAACAGGTAATTTGGGGGTGTGACAGATTGGCATCAGAGCTTCGGTTATAGAGAACTAGGTTGCATCATTGACCCTAGACTATAACTACATCATCATAGCATCTCATCATTCCATCATGAGTGCATATTCACTTTACATGCAGTTGCATACGCACATTTTGCGAGTTATTTACTTTCATTTCAAAAGCGATTGTCACATAGATGCCTTCAAATACCCATCCCATTATGCTCACATCACTTTGACATGGAGAATGCCCTGTCATTCCATATCACAATTTTAACATCAGTTGACTCAACACCGATAACATCAGATGAGGAGACTGAACTCTTTTAGGAGGACGAAGTTACACCTACACCTTCACGATCATCATTGATTCACTGTACTATAGGATCAGGACAATTTTTATCATTCAGTTGGGACAGATCATACCATTTGGTAGAACGTATAGGCTTAGTCCTAATGAACCTATTTTCTTAACTCACCACAAGGATTTCCATTATCATCGTTGTTATCATTTTTATCATTATCATTTTGAGCACCATCCGTACCATCACATCTCATACACGATACTCATACATCTGACTTGCAGCTTGGGAAGCATGCATGATTTAACATACCATTACCATCTACCACTAAGACTATAGACACTACACCATCTCATAGGTTTGAGGTCTATGAAAGTTTTAGGGCTGTTGCTGCTAGACAACCTAATACTCCTACACTTGAAACATGATTATACCATCAACAGGAACATATAATAAGTACATTTCTATTTAGTGTAATATTTATCCTTTATTATCTCCACGATAATCACAACTTTTGTTCATTTCATTCTTTATTCCAATTGCCCAAATTTTCAATCATTTCGAGATGATACCTCACTATCTTACTAGGGGTTAGGCCAACTTTAATTCTTGACCAATTAGGAGACTATTATTACTCGACGAGGTTCTCCCATGTATCCTACAAACCATTCCTCAAATTATATTTCAAGTTATTTTGCTACCATTTCATAACATCATTTCACTTAAATTTATTTCGAGCTATTTTATCACCATCTTAGAAACGTTGTTTCATAAAGTTTTAAAGCAAGTTGTTTTATTACCAACTTATCAATTGGTTTCAGTCATTTTATCAACTATTTAATATCCTCATGCGAAACGATTTTCATGTTACTCTGAAAAATCATTGAGCCATTATCTTACAAAACAAAACGTTGAATACCATCTAAAACTTCGGAGGAACATAATACCATTTCAACAAAAACAAGCATCACATCATTTGTCCTTGATTATACATGGCCTGATCACCTATGTATAATTCAGGAAGAATTATGTCATGAAAGAAACAAGTATCATTTCAAATTTCCTAAGACAATCTTCATTCAAAAGCAAAACTTTGAAATCAAATAAATCGTTCATAAACATTTATTTTGTTAACACTCTATAGATACCTACGTCATTCGTCACTCACTCAACCGATAAGTTGAAATTTTTACTAGTGACCTTTCTAGGAAAGGCTTTCTATACCATTTACGATGTTCTTTTCAAACGACACTTTAGGTCGTTCAATATAACTGTGATTGTGATGCTATGACAGTCAATCCCCAGGAATTCCATTCCGCTGCAAAACAGGTAATTTGGGGGTGTGACACACATCCTCTGTCCCCACTGAAGCTGACCAAATTCAGCAACTGACTGAACTTGTGAGGAAACTAACTGATAAGATGGAATCCATCGAAAAAGTCCCTGAAACAATCAAGGAAACAAAGCCAGCTTCCTCTAGTTCCTCTAAGTCAAAAGCCACCACCAAACCAAAGCAGAAGTGTGATCTATGTCACTATACCAGTCATACAACTGATAACTGTTATAGAATCCTTTTTTGTATGATCTGCAAAAAGGAGGATCACAGAAATTCTGATCACTTACAATATGTAAGTTCTCTCAGTAAAGCAAACTTACCAAAGTTGGTCATCAGTATGCTTCAACCTCAAAATCTGCTCAAAATTTTAGAGCTAAACCATTTCCTCCTTGCCCATACTGTGGCTTTAATGATCATCATCCTGATGATTGTCTCATGAACACATGTTGTGATATTTGCGGAAATCCAGCTCATGAGACATCCCAGCATGACAGTGTCATTCAAGCAAGGAGAAGTTCCAAGCAACCCAAAATCACTGAGTCATCCTCAATCTCTAAATGCAAAACCTGTCGTAGCACAATGCACTCAACCACTGACCATGAGTCGATTGCTAAATTCAAGCAGACCATTAGACCCAAGCCCACTAGTAAGTGGGTCAGTAAGATAAACTAATCCACTTTACTACTTGTGCAGAGACACGCCAGGGAGCCTATCTGGCATCTAGATAGTGGATGCTCAAGAAGCATGACTGGTGTCAAGGAGTATCTGCACAAGTATGTAAAGGAACCATGACCCAAGGTAGTATTTGGTGATAACTCATCATGTCCCACTGAAGGTTATGGTTCAGTATACTGTAATGGAATAGTTTTCTATAGAATAGCTTATGTCAATGGTCTAAAATACAATCTCATCAGTGTCAGTCAACTCTGTGATGCAAAGTACATTGTGCAATTCAATGACAAACAAGATACCATTTCAATGCCAACAAAGAAATTGTTTTGATAGCTCCTAGAAGGGATGATGTTTATGTCTTAGACATGTCAACACTCTCTAAAGATGGAACTTGTCTCTTTGCCAAAGCCACTGAAACTATCAACTGGCTGTGGCATAAGAGACTCTCTCACTTAAACTTCAAAAATCTCAACAACTTGGCAGAACAAAACAAGGTCCTTGGCTTACCATCACTCGTTTTTGCTAAAGACAAACCATGCTCAGCCTGTGAAAAAGGCAAACATCAAAGAGCATCTTTCAAAACAAAACAAAACAAAATTTCTCAATCAAAAGCTGCCTTCACCTCCTGCATATGGATCTCTTTGGACCTGTCAGTCCTAGATCAATCCAGCATGAGAAGTATACACTTGTCATTGTTGATGAGTTTTCAAGATACACTTGGGTATACTTTCTTTCAAAAAAGAGTCAGGAAGCTGACACTATAATGTCATTTATCAGGAACATTGAAAACCAGAATGACATTACAGTTAAACAAATCAGAACTGACAATGGTACTAAGTTCAGAAATGAAGAGCTTGAGAATTTCTGTGATGAAAAGGGAATCTCCCAAAAATTTTCATCTCCTTACACCCCTGAACAAAATGGGGTAGCTGAAAGGAAAAGCAGAACTCTCATTGAGGCTGCTAGAACTATGTTAAATGGCTCAGCTCTATCAAAACATTTCTGGACTGAAGCAGTCAAAACAGCCTGTTACACTCAAAACAGGTCAATCATTCTCAAAAGACATAACAAAACTCCATATGAGATATTCAAAGGTAGACTTCCAAATATCAGCTACTTTCATGTGTTTGGATGTCCTGTGTTTATTCATAATCACAAGGATCATCTAGGCAAGTTTGATGTTAAAGCTGATGATGGATACTTTCTAGGTTACTCACTGATCTCCAAAGCCTTCAGGGTATTTAACACAAGGAGACAACAAGTTAAGGAAACCTTTCATGTCACCTTTGATGAAACTTCTGAAAGCATCAGGTTCACCAACACCTCAGTAGAGGAAATAGGAATTGATAACTCATCAAGATACCCTCCTGATGAGTATAACACTGAAATCAATTCCTCATACCAAGCTGATGCTGACATCTCATATTTTGTCTTGCCTCACAACCAACGATCAGTGAATTCATTGATAATCAATTAGTCCCTGCTGGGATAGGTAACACTGAACCAAATGTTCAGAAACCTGTGACTCATGAACCCCAACCTAAACAAGACATCTTATCGGATGTTCTTAATGATTCTGTGACTCCAGCACCTGAACTCGCTCCTGAGTTTCCAGTGACCTCTTCAAGCTCATATCCTAGACCACAAAGTAAGTGGACAAACTCTCAGGACATTGAGCTTGTAAACATCATTGGTGAACCCACTGAAAGCATGCTCACTAGAAGCATGGCTGCTAACCTAACTGCAGCTTCAGCCAATGAATGTCTATATGCTGATTTTCTATCAGATATAGAACCCAAGAGTGTCACTGAGGCTCTAAAATATCCAAGCTGGGTTCAGGCTATGCAAGAAGAACTTCAACAGTTTGATAAAAACAAGGTCATGACCTTGATCAAATGTCCTCAGGATGTCATAGTTATAGGAATGAAGTGGGTTTTCAGGAACAAAACTGATGAAAATGGCACTGTCATTAAAAACAAAGCCAGACTTGTAGCCAAAGGTTACAGTCAACAAGAAGGCATTGACTATGATGAGACATTTGCTCATGTTGCAAGAATGGAAGCCATCAGGATCTTCCTTGCATTTGCTACCTACATGAACTTCAAAGTTTACCAGATGGATGTAAAAAGTGCATTCCTGAATGGTGAACTCAAGGAAGATGTGTATGTTCAGCAACCTCCTGGCTTTGAGAGTAGTGAATTCCCTGACTATGTCTGCAAGCTTGATAAAGCCCTTTATGGACTGAAACAAGCTCCCAGAGCATGGTATGAAACTCTCTCAGCCTTCCCGATTCAAAACAAGTTTGTCAGAGGAAAGATAGACAACACATTGTTTATCTATAGGACAAAACAAGATATGATGCTAGTCCAAGTATATGTTGATGACATCATCTTTGGCTCAACAAACTACACTCTTTGCAAACAGTTTGAAAAACTGATGACAAAGAAGTTTGAAATGAGCATGATGGGTGAACTCACATACTTCCTTGGACTACAAATCAGGCAAACTGATAAAGGAATCTCCATCAGTCAAGAGAAATACACCAGAAATCTCTTGAAGAAATATGAGATATCTGACTGTGCCTCAGTGAAGACACCAATGGTTCCTCCCAACAACCTTGGGCCTGATCTCACTGTCAAGTCAGTAAATCAAACTCATTTCAGAGGGATTGTTGGCTCACTGATGTATCTTACTGCTTCCAGACCAGACATACAATTCTCAGTCTGTCTAATAGCAAGATATCAGTCCAATCCCAAAGAATCCCACCTCACTGCAGCCAAAAGAATACTCAGGTACCTGAAGGGAACCCCAAATCTTGGACTCTATTATCCAAAGTGCTCAGGGTTCGATCTCAAAGAGTACTCTGACTCTGATTATGCTGGCTGCAACATGGACAGAAAAAGTACCTCAGGGTCCTGTCAATTTCTTGGAGGAAAACTGGTTTGTTGGAGTGCTAAAAAGCAACAATCAGTGGCTATGTCTTCAGCCGAAGCTGAGTATGTTGCTGCTGCAGGATGTTGTGCCAATGTATTATGGATGAAAAGTCAACTCAGTGACTATGACATCCACTACAAAATGGTACCCATCTTCTGTGATAACACTAGTGCCATTTCTATCAGAAACAGCCCTGTCCTTCACCAAAGAACCAAACACATTGATATCAGATATCATTTTATCAGGGACCACATAATGAAAGGAGACATAGAGCTTCATTTCATTCCCACTGAATATCAACTTGCTGATATCTTCACAAAACCCTTAGATGAACCTACCTTCAGGAGACTGAAAGCTAAACTGGGAATGCTAGACATTGAAAGTCAGCAACCTGAAAACCAATCCCAATCTTAGTGAGTTTTCACTGAAATGGTTCATCTTCCCTGAACAAATCCAAATTCCATCCTTTCTCACTGAATGAGTAAGACTCATTCAGGGTCCCTGACTTTTGACAAAAAGCATTCAATGAGTAACTAAATGCTCCAAGTATCAGTTACTTAAATATCATAGGTTGGTAAACTTACCAATTTAATAAAGGAATATATGTCTCTTTGTCTTACTGTCATCCATGTCAAGGGTCCCTCAAATACTTACCTCATCCCACTTGGCATTAAATGCCTCTCCTCACATGAAATATCCTAAGGATATTTTATTACTGCAAATTGCACTTTTACTGTGCACTGCAACTGTTCCCTTGAAAAACGGGATTTTACTGCGGGTAGTGGAGGGTGGCATTAAATGTGGAAATTCAAAACGTTTTCAAAAACCGACTTTACAAATCCACAAGTATGCACAAACTACCCCTCTAAACACACTATAAATACCCCTCACAAAATCCTAACACACACAAAAGATTTCTCTAACAAAACTCTGTCAAAATCTCTTTTCAAACCCAGAAATCTTTGTGTTCTTCAAATCCTTTTCTGAAAAATCTTCTCTGTAAACCTTTACAAAAGTTTTTCATCACAACTTCAGAGATTCAAAAACCTTTGATAGTTCTTGTCAAGAAAGTTTTTTTTCAAAACCCTAAAAACCTTTTAATGGAAATGGCAAGAACACAATCTCTTCAGTTTGCAACACAGTGGGTAGGGGATCTCAGTAACGTTGAATTTAAAACAAATAATGTCATAGGCAATTTTGAATACCCTCAAACTGTCCCAGCCTATAAGGACATTATAAAATTTTTGTTTAACTGCCCACTAAAAATGGCCTTTGTTCAGTGTCCCTCTATTCTGTACCAAAACCTCCTCAGGGAGTTTTGGGCAACAACCACGGCCTATGACCCGTCACCTTCAACTAATGAGACAGACCTAAGACCTCTCATGGAGTATCTCATTAAGTTTAGTCTTTTTAATGGGGAAAGGTCAGTCACCCTGGATTACAAAACTTTTTGCACCTCAACAGGGTTAGACTACAATAAAGGTGTTTATGTCGCCCATCCTGAACCCTCCACAATGAAGGATGGGTTAAAAAAATAGTTTTGGATCCAAAATTTTTGGACAAGACCCCAGTCACCAAAAGTTCATTTCCCGTGGCTTTGAGGATCCTATTCACTTTTGTGATTCAGGTCCTCGGCGGGAACCACTCATCCAATGAACAAGTTAATTCTATTCAGTTGATGATGGCATACTGCCTGATGAATGGGGTCAATGTCGACATAGGAGAGATCATTTACAGTGATCTCGTAACAAAGCTACTGAGCAAAACTAGGGCGAAATACGTTTCGTACCCTAGGTTTGTCTCATTTACTTTGCAAACGTTACTGGGTTGTAATTATCCTCAGGAGTACAAATATACTGCTTTACCTAGTACCCTGAGTCAATCTAATTTTCAAAAAGACCCATCCCTAGTCACTGATATTGTATTGACGGCCCATATGGTTGCTGTAAACAGCCAGACGGATTCAGTGTCTCCTAACCCTGCTCCTAAAAAGAGAAAGGGGAAGTCTCAGACTTGGACTAAGACCAAACCCAAGTCTCAGGGCCCTAAGGCTTCAGGAACACAGCCCAAAAGGCAAAAGAAGCCCAAGAATGATCTGCCACCCACTGGTGACCAAGCAACATCCACCCTGGTGACAACGAAGGTCACTGATAAATCACAATCAGTGCCCTTGGTCCCAACTACTACTCCCCAAGATCTAGAGGGAAACTAACAATCCGCTGGTAGGGGAGCGCCTTCCACTTCGCCCAATGATGACATTAGCAAATCAAAGCCTTTGTCAGAGGGTACACTAATTGATCCCAAAGACTCAGAGGGACCTAAACAACCCGCTGATAGGGATATAACCATCACTGACTCTGCTAAAGGCACTGAGAAAAACCCATCGGTGTCTCAGGGGTCTCAGGGGGACAAAGACTCGGAGGGAAAGCAGCAACCCGCCGATATGGAACCCATCACCAATCCTGACTCCGGAGAAGACACTGGGAAAAACCCATCAGTGTCTGAGGGGTCAAAGGGGGACAAAGACTCAGAGGGATTAAAACCACCCGCTGATATGGAACCCATCAACCCCACTTTGTTAACTATGGCTGATGTTACTGGGATATTATTCTCTGATGAAGAGCAGGCTGAAAGTGAAGATGAAATTCTATCAGCAGAGGAAGAAGTGGACACTGATGTTCAAACTGAACAAGAGCATCAGCCTGATCCACAAGACAATGATTCTGACTCTTCATCCAGTTATGATGAGTTCAAGCGGTTTGATAATGTTCTTCCACTGACTGAAAGACAGTTGGTTCAGTGGATCACAAAAGCATCTAGGAAGCTATATGCTGGAGTTACTGAAACACTGTGGGATCAACATACTGAAGCTGTTGCCAGCTATGCAGATCTGAAGGCTGAAGTTTCTGATTTCAACATCAACACCGATGAGCACAGGGATATGATGTATGACAATCTTCACAGACTGGATGACAACTTGGCTAAATTTCAGGGTGTTAGCACAAAGATAGATGAAATCAGGGAATCTGTTAAAGAAGACCCAGCGCTCAACTCAAAAGTGCTGGAGCCTACTGAGGCTTACTTGAAGAATTCCTCAGGCCTTACTGAACTTATCAGCATGCTGAAGTCTGCCAATGTTCAGGGTCTTCAATCTTCGATTCAGTCTCTTCAGACAACACTGGGATCTTTGGATGCTCAAGTGACCAATATGGCTAAGGCTTCCTCATCAATGGCGTGGAATCTCGGGCCTAGGATGACAGCCTTGGAACTCTCTCAGGCTAATCTTGAAACAAAGGTCACTGGTCTCCAAAAGGATACATCTGATATCAAGGCTATGATTACTGAAATCTACCAAGCCTTCAAAGGTCAAGCCACCCAAGCTCCCCTAGTGTCCGAGCCAACTCTTGCTCTCACTGACATTGCCGCAACAGTTGAGAGGGAGAAGAGCACTAAAGAGACTTCCTCTCACACTGAGGGGGAGCCAACACCACCAGTATCTGCAGCTCCAATATCATCATCACCACCTGTTTCAGCTATACCCATCTCATCAATCCCACCACTAACATCAACAACAACAACACTGACAGTCACAACACCAATCATAACAACAACACCGCCCCTGGTAGCATCTTCTTCTTCAGGCCAGGACAAAGGAAAAGGCATAATGATAACACCACCTGAGCCTGAGAAGATTCCCTTTAAGATTGGCAACACTGAGTACCTGCTCACACCACAACAGCTAAGTGCATACCTTGCTAAGGAACATAGGAAAAAGAAACTCACTGAAGAGGAAAGAAAGAGCAGAGAAGCACTGGTACAAGTCGTTGCTGAGGAAGCAGAAAACATTAGAATAGATGCTAAGAAGCTTGAAAAGGGTCAGGCAGGACAGAAGTTCAAGGATACTCAGGCAGCAAAAATGGCTGAAATGAAAAAGCAGTTGGAAGAGAAGAACAAAAGAACTGCAGCCATCAGGCAAGCAAGAATTGATCATTACAATTGGACAATGACTAGCAGAAGGCTGCCTGAGAAAATCAAAAATGTCAAAATCATCCCCAAGACCAAACCACTGGCCTCGAATGTTTAAAGATGGGATGATAAAAGACACTTCAAGGTTCATGATCCCCTGAAATTCACTGACTTTAGGATCACTGAACTCGATGAACTGGGTCCAATAATTGAAAAGAAGAAGAATGCGGTGGTTAAAGAGCTGATGAAAATGCTCAGTAAAAGGTATGAAAGACTGAGGGATACACCAGCACAACTGGGGATTCGGCCTGCCTTAACTGTACCACAAGGATCTCAACCTCAATCATCACAGGGTAAAAGAAAGAGGGTTGAGTTCCAACCTGAGATCAAAGTGCCTGGACTCGAATGCAACAGGGAGCTGCCTGATGGTGTAAAGTTTGTGAACTGTATGGTGATTGAAAAGCCTGAAAGAGGGCTATTTGTTAGGAATTAAAAATTCCAGGTATTAAAGAGTCGGTCACCTCAAGTATATGTAATCGTTAGAAAGCTCGTAGTCGTAGTTATTTTATGTTAAGTAGTATTTAGTTAAGTAACACCGTGGAGGACGGTCGAGTCTTTACCCACTGTATGCCTGATCAACAGCCCGATGTGTGGCGATTTATGTAAGACTATAAATACTCTCTACCTCCCAAGGTAGAGAGTTGGAGCTCATAATAATATCTTTCACTTTCTCTCACTAAGTTCCCTAAACCTCTAACTTTCTCTCTCTAGAATTCCACTTATACGCCCACTTTGTGTTATGGTTTGATGTGTATGTGAAATCCAATATCTATCAGTTGGTATCAAGAGCCATGGTTAGATCATATCTTGCACATCTTTGGATTTCTAGTGGTTTTTAGGTGGTTTTTGAGTTTGAAAAAGTTTAGTGGTTGGTGCATCATTTGGTTGATTTCTTGTGTTAAAGCTTGGATTTTGTTAGTACTTTTATGTTTAGAATCATCACAAGTGTTTAGGTTTTCATTTGGTAAGCTTGAATCATCTTGGTTGGGTTGTTTTTGGATTGAAAAGTGATGTTTATGGTGTTTTTCTTGCTAGCGACTTGACCTACGGATTTGTTTCTTAGTAGCGACTTGCTTTACAATTTTGTAGCGAGTTGCAGTTTTTGGAGCTAGCGACTTAAGCCTAGCGACTTACAGTACAAGTAGTGGACTCTCCACTACGGGTAGCGACTTGGTGTTAGCGACTTGGTCAGTAGCGAGTTGCTATTTAGCGACTTGAATCTTTAGCGACTTGATTAGCGAATTGCTGCCAAAATTTTGTTAGCGACTTGGATTGTAGCGAGTTGTTATATAGCGACTTGGAGCTTTAGCGAATTAGTACTTAGCGACTTGGTACTTAGCGACTTGGTTCAAGGGGTTTAGCGACTTGGTACTTAGCGACTTGGTTCAAGGGGTTTAGCGACTTGGTTGATTTTTACGAAGAAGAGGTTTGACCAAAGTTGACTTTTTACGTCAAAACTTCAAACGGCCATAACTTTTGATCCGTAACTCCGTTTTCAGCGAAATACCTGTCAAAACGATCGGAACAACCTGAATATTGTGAGGTTTCACCACGATGTCATGAAACGAATTTTTCAAGGCCTAAATCCTCTCCGAAAGGAAGTTATTGAGCTTTTAAGTTTTTAGACCTAAATTTCTCTATAAAATCATGCAACAACCAACCCAAATCACAACCAAACAACATCTCTGCTTATCCCACAAACAATCATAAGACCTAACACACAATTGTCTATCATTGTGTCGATCCATCAGTCATCTTAACACATTCCATTGGTCATTGCTTAACGATTTAGTCTTGATTTTAGTAAAATCCCGCGAAAGATTCTATTTCTCGGTTTAAATCATAGACTTGTAAAATCCCGTGCATTCTACCACATCATGTCTTACTCTACTGACCCAGTGATTTCAGAAGTGCTTAAATTGTATGATGCTGTGGATAATAATGATAAAGGATGCTACACTGATCGATTAAAGATGTTTGAATTAAACAACGAGGATGGGAGATCTTCATGTTCTGAGTACAATGAGAATGAATTGCACCTGCTACAGAATGCCATGCAAATGGAATGCAGCATTGAGCCCTATCAACTACTTCATCTGCACCTCATACAGTTGTTATCCATAGTTGGGGATCGAACATGTAGTGCTCTTTTCCGCCAGGACTTACCTACATTGACAAGAAGCTTGTTGTTGAACTTAGAGCATTTAAAGCTGCAACTTACCAATGAAGAAGTTCAAAAAGATGGTTCCAGTGCAGCTCTTCAAGTAATCTACAAACAATTTCAGCCATTCATCAGTGGGGAATATTCAGCAGATTACGATCAACACTTGACTGGAATTTCCTTCAAAAAACATACTGGAATGGAAATTCAGGAATTCATTGAGACATTTATCCAACTCATGGATAATGTGAAAAAGTACATTGAGGAAACTGCACAAAAGGATGAAAAAGTGAATGAGTGTCAGGTGCAGTTGAGAGATTGTTGTGATAAGTTGGGTAATGTATCTATGGAAGAATCGGGTGTTGCTGAATGCAGAATGTTAGAGAAAACAAATAATGATGAGTCGGACAATGCTAAAATAGAATCTTCATGCTCATGTTCACAAGATAGAGGTGCACCAGTCACAACCCGTGCAAGCTAATGCAAAGGAACGCTACATGGAAGCTTCGGATGTACCCAAGATAGAGATGCACCGGCCACAACCTGTGCACGTTAATGCAGAGGAAAGTTGCATGAATGTTTCTGCAGTACCTAGGTATGCATCTTCTTCTCAAAATGATGATTATGAATTGCATGAGTACACTGCATTTATGCCTGATGATTCCTTGACCACTGAACTCAATACCTATAAGGATCAAGTTGCCATATACGAACAGCGTGCTAAGTTTGAACTTACCACTCGTGAGCAGGAGATGGATATCCAAATGCGTACAATTATTAGAAAAAGTAATTTTAGAGAAGAAGTATTAAAACAAGAGTTAAACTCCTTACAAGAAAAGCTTTCCAAAACTGCTAAGCAAAAACACGAACTTCAAGAAAATGTTAAAATGCTTAAGCAAGAATTCAAGGCTAAGGAATCGAAACTTTTGAATGATTTTTCCAATCTAAAAACTTTGAAAAACAAGCTTGAAAATAAGTTGTACGTACAAGGGAATACCATTCAAACTGCTCACATGATCACTAAGCATCGAGTCTTAAGCGATAAGCATAGCATTCCCCTTGTTGAGGAACCAAATCCAGAGGTAATTAAAAAGGCTAGAAATGCTCATAAGGTGCTTTATGATGGTAATGAAATTCTTAAGCCTAGGCAGAAACCTAGTTGCGTTGAGTGCACTGAGGAAGATAAGAAATCTGATGAAGTCACTAGGGAGAAAATGAATAAGAAGTTAGAAGATCCTGAGTGTAAAAAGAATAACATAACGATTAAACCCCATAATTACACTAAAGAAAATTGGATCTCCTTGAACAAGTTTAAGCCTCAGACTCTATTAACCCCTGAACAAGTGTTCTGGAAAAAGGATTTAGATAAGCAAAAAGCAGAGAATCTTGTTGTAACGAACCCTCCCCTTAGGAAAATGCCTAGAGCGACTGTGTATCCTCCGAATACACCAATGCATCTTGTTCCTAGAACAATTGCCACTAAAAGCAAGACCTTAATTAGTCAATATGTTATCTTTCAACTATTTGTTGATTTTGAGAAAACTTGCAAGAAAATGATCACACCCACTGGTATTACTGAAGGAGAAAGGGGTTTTGAGCAAACTAAAGAATGTTATTTAACTGAAGTCATGCCTTTCTTTAAACAACTAAAAGATCATTTTGAGAGTCTTAAAAAAGGAATGAATTCAGACATTAAAGAAATGGAAAAGGAATTTGATGCAATGATTGTTGAGGTTTGTGATTATGAGAGAGAATTAAAATATAATGAGATTGAGAGGAAGAACTTGCATACACTGAATGAGAATCTGATTTCTGAATGTATTGCTCAAGATGTGTTTTTCACTGCTACAAATTGTTCCATTAATGCTTCTCAATTTCATGAATTATCTGTTGCTCTGAAAGTCTCCCATGATCGTGTCATTGAGCTTGAAACAACAAATTCAAAATTGCATGAGAAAATAGAACAGGATGATCATGATAACTTGGTCAAACATTATTCTAAATTAGAAGTTGAACATCTTGCTTTGCAATTAAAACATCAACATCTCAAAGAAAATGTTAAAACCTCAAATATCAAGACATCCTCTGATGCTCCTGAGTTTGATGCAGTTTTTGAAATTAGTAAACGTGATGAACAAATTCGAGCTCATTGCCACACGATCAAAAGATTGAAAGCCCAAATTTCACAACTGAAAGGTGAAAAGAAGGATGTGACTGGTTCCCATATGCCTCCACCTTTAGATTCTCAGAATTTCCAACTTCAAAACATAATTGATAACTTGCAAAAGGAAAATGATTGTTTTAAAGCTGAAATTTCAAAGGTTAATGATCAAAACAAAGAGTTATGTGATTCATTTAAAGTTAATCATGATAAACAAATTGAAAAGATAACTTCTTTACTTAACGATATTGAGAATCTGAAGCGTGAGGTGAAAGGAAAGTTGCCAATCCCCAATTGCAAATACTCTGTTCCTAAGGTTTCTGATTGTGATAAATATGCTATCGATATGTTATATATTCCTCCGCCCATTAGGAATAATGAACTTGCACATAAAGCATATCTCTCATACCTTAAGGAAAGTTTGAAGGGTCTCCGTGAGATTGTTGAAGATGAAAGATTAGAAAAACCTTTTGATAGTACTATAGCCTATGCCTGCATGGATGCCAAACGATCTCAGGAACTCTTAGAGTATGTAATTGTCACAAGTCCGAAATCTAACAATAGGCGAGATAGAATAGTTGTGCCTTGTTCTATGCCTAAAGCCAAGCATGTGACCCTTGATATGCCTTGTTCCATGTCGAAATTCAAGCAAGCAACCTTTGATGTGCCTCCTAGAATTTCAGATCCCAGCACTTCTAGACCAGGAATGCAGAAAGTAGTGAAGCCATGTAATGTTCCCATCGTTACTTCTACAAATGTTAAGATTGACACTAAAGTTAGCGGGTCAAAACCTAGAAGCAATGCAAAGAAGGATAGGATTACGCAAACTAAAAGTGATCATGATAAGGAAGTAAAAGAACACCATAGGGACAAGAAGTTTGATTTGAACAAAAAGAATCGTGTTAGTTCTAGTATTAGCTCTAAGCATACTGAAATTAATTCAAGGCCTTATGCTGTCAGCAAAACATGTAAAAAATGTTTATTTTCTGGTAATCATGATAAATGTGATGTGTTATTTCTGAGATCTAAGAATCATACCCCAGTTAAGAAAGTTTGGAAAGCAAAACAGATTAAGCAATCCTGGAAACCGACAGGGAAGGTTTTTACCAATGTAGGATTTCAGTGGAAGCCAACAGGTCGAATGTTCACGAATGGCAAACCTTGCTCTTTAACTAGATCCACTGTGCCGAGAATAGTGCCTGTTAAGGTTTGGAAGCCAACTGGTAGAATAATCCCATTAAGCACAAAATGTCATTTGACTAAGTCTGATGCCTCTACTAGTTCAGCTCCTAGGGATAATGCCATTGCATCTAGGGTTTCTGCTGATTCAAAGACTGTTTATGCTAACCAAAAGGAACCCATCAGCACGTGGGGATCCAATGTTTCCAATTCTCTGTCTTCGTCTGTTGTCCAAAGCAGGTCGTACAAATCGTCCCTTGGTATTTGGATTCGGGCGGCTCTAAACATATGACTGGGCTCTTAACAATGACGTCTGTTCACTTCAGTTCAGGCCTCGTACTTCATCATTATGGTGTCTGCAGATAACACTTCAGGCCCCGTTCCTCTAAGATAAGAAAAGTGTACGCTCTTCTGTGCGCTATATCTTCAGCTAAAGAGAAATTCTCTCATGAATGGCCATACTCATCTACATTCTTCATCAACAAGCTTCATGTTTTTCCACGCTCATTCAATCATCAAGTGGATCTATGTTCATTGGTGTATACTCTTATTCACTTGTTAAATCAAAAATGGCAACTTCGGATGCAATTTTTGAGGGGGAGAAGAGTGAATATACTACATGATGATGGATGTTTGAATAATGGTTATACGACTTAATTTTTGATGATGATGAGTGTATATTCTTTTTGATGAAGAGTGAATATACTAAGGATAACTGGGATTCATTGTTTTGATTTTTGATGACTCTCCTCCAACGCCTAATGCTTCACTTACTAAGGATAATTGGGAATCAATGTTTGGGATTCATTGTTTTTCAAAGATATGTTTGATGAGTACTTTCAACCTTCGACGAATGTTGATCATCCAGCTTCTGAAGCTCATGCTCCGGTTTCTATTGATTCAACTGGTTCACCATCTAAGAAGTACTTCTTGGAATTCTCAAGAAACCTTATCTCCATTTACTTCACAAGGCGTTGTTAATGACTATCATTGCAGTTGCACTCATGAATAGTGATCCGCTCTTTGGTACTCCTTTGCCAAATCTTCACGGATCATTGTTTCATTGTTCCTCTCATTGTGCACGCTATAAATCAACCACATGAACATTAAGGAAAATGACTACCTCATTCGCTCGAAGACATTTGTGGTGAACCTTCCAGATCAGTCTCTACATGTATACCTTTAGGAAGAATGCATTAATGTCGAGAAATCATTTGTTCCGGTTCATTCAGTGGATCGACGTACATCCGGTTGTACGTTTATTCACGTGTTGGGCATTTGACACAAGCTGATTACTTCGGAGTTAATCAATTATCACTTATTTGAGATTGAAGTTAAAATTCACAAAGACGAGCTTAAGATGCAAATGCATGGAATTTTTCTTCAGTTTCAAGTTTGGTATATCAGGTTTTCTTTATCAGTGGTCACTTCAAATTGTCTACATATGGGTTGATAAAGATAGTCAGAGAGAGTTTCTATCGCAGTGGTCCTATGGCTCCTGGACACTCCAGTTCAGGACCCGCACTTCAAGACAGTCCCATTAGTTCATCCCTTATACCAAATTCTTCTCCAGAAACTCCATATGTACCTCCATCTGATGCTGATTTAAAGAAATTGTTTGATCCCATGTTTGATGAACATTATGAGCCAAGTGCTAATGAACTGACAATTCCTACTTCAGAGGCTGCTCATATTCCTGTGAATGACGTCAATCCTTCAATCTCAATATCATTAAGTCAAGAAGCGCCTGCTGCTGATCACTCTGTCTCATCAACAAATCATCAAACTTCGAGGGTACATCATGGAACTATGTCTGGTATCAATGATGAAGTTAATCCATTTGCTACTCCTGAAGATGCTCCATTTGAAAATGTATTTGCTCATGAATCTTCATCAGAACCATCTTCTTCAGGAGACATCGACTCTGCTACTTCAGTCCCTCAACCACTGCCACATGAACACCTCAGAAAATGGACTCACGATCATCCATTGGACAACATCATTGGAAATACCTCCCGTCCTGTATCCACACGTAAACAACTTGCAACCGATGCCTTGTGGTGTTTCTTCAACTCCGTACTCTCTAAGATCGAACCAAAAGATGTTAAAACCGCCATGAATGAAGACAGCTGGTTCAATGCCATGCAAGAAGAAATTCATGAGTTTGATCGACTTGATGTATGGGAGTTAGTACCTGCTCCAGATTGTGCAATGATTATTGCTCTAAAATGGATTTTCAAAGTGAAACTTGATGAGCATGGTGATGTGTTGAAGAACAAGGCTCGATTAGTTGCTAAAGGATACCGTCAAGAGGAGGGTATAGACTTTGAAGAATCTTTTGCTCCTGTTGCTCGAATCGAGGCAATCAGAATCTTTTTGGCTAATGCTGCTAGTAAGAACATGGTAGTCTATCAGATGGACGTGAAGACGGCATTTCTGAACGGAGATCTTAAAGAAGTCGTCTACGTCAGCCAACCTGAAGGATTTGTGAATCAAGAGCATCCTACTCACGTTTATCGTTTGAAGAAGGCTCTTTACGGTTTAAAGCAAGCTTCAAGGGCATGGTATGATACACTCTCAAAGTTTCTTCTATCAACCGGATTCCGCAAAGGAGCAGTTGATCCTACATTGTTCACCAGGAAGTCAGGCAAACATTTAATTCACGTTCAAATTTATGTTGATGATATCATATTTGCCTCGACTGACCCCAATGAGTGTGACCGTTTTTCAAATGAAATGGGTTCTAAATTTCAAATGTCAATGATGGGACAAATGTCATTTTTCTTGGGATTACAAATTTCACAAAGTCCCGGAGGCATTTTCATAAATCAATCTAAATATGCAAATGAGATTTTAATGAAATTTGGATTTGATTCAAGTGACCTTGTTGACACACCCATGATTGAACGAACCAAACTAGATGAGGACCACTCAGGGATCATGGTAGACCAAACGAAATATCGTAGTATGATTGGATCCCTGATGTACCTCACTGCTAGTAGACCAGACATCTTGTTTTCTGTTTGCATGTGTGCTAGATACCAGGCTAAGCCTACTAAAAAGCACCTTGAAGCGGTTAAACGGGTCTTTCGGTATCTCCAAGGAACCATCAATATGGGACTTTGGTACCCGAAGGACACCGGTATGTCACTAACAGCATATGCAAATGCAGATCATGCAGGGTGTCAAGATACTCGTCGAAGTACGTCTGGAGGTGCTCAGTTTTTGGGTGATAAGCTTGTGAGCTGGTCGTCAAAGAAGCAAATGAGTACTTCTATTTCCTCTACAGAGGCTGAATACATAGCCATGTCATCTTGTTGTGCTCAAATCCTATGGATGAGATCTCAGTTAACTGACTATGGCTTTGTATTCAACAAATCCCTCTGTACTGTGATAATAAAAGTGCTATTGCTCTCTCATGCAACAACGTACAACACTCAAGAGCAAAGCACATCGACATTCGACATCATTTCATCAGGGAGCAAGTGGAAAACGGTGTGGTGGAACTCTATTTTGTGAGGACTGAATACCAGTTATCAGACATCTTCACCAAAGCTCTTCCAAGAGAACGTTTTGAGTTTATTCTTCCA
>BPTQ01000008.1:149968249-149980709 GCA_019973895.1 Chrysanthemum seticuspe | reverse complement strand
GAGACTGAGTCAGGCGTGAGAAGGGTATAGAGTGAAAAGACGAAAATAGTAGTATGGATTCCTGAAGATGTGATTGATCACCTAACAGGGACCCATCTAGGGAGGCCAAGACCGCCTAGTACCCTTGGTTATGGATTGGAATAGTAGGAATATAGTGGCATGTATTTCATTTCAACCAGCCAGATAAACCATAACAAGTAGACGGTAAACCTTGGTTAACTTTTGGTAAACTTTTAGTTAGGTCTATGAACACTATATAATAGTTTTGTAAAACGTGGACTCAACGAAAACTATAAAAATCTTGTTCACGAGGGGGAGTTGTACACGTAGTTTACAAACTTTAGCAAAACGTGTGCCTCCGTTCTCCTTCTTAAATGAAGAAACTAATGGAAAAAGATTTTCTATAGTTGTAGTGAAGGAACTAGTTTAGTTCTTCTATTTCGTAAAGGTCCTTCCTACTCCAAAAGTATTCAAACGAGGGGGAGTTATACACGGAGCTCCAAACTTTTCTCAAAACGTGTATGATCTCCCTTGGACGTGTAACTCTATTTACTAGTGCAAAGTTTAGTATCCAAATTCTATCTACGAGGGGGAGTTGTACACGTAACTTTTAAACTATATTGAGGGGGAGCAAACTTATGAAAACCTCATCCTTCCTGGAAATGCTTTATCTTCTTGATTTGATCAAGGAAGTGATGTTGATATCTTTTAGAAAAAGGTAATCAAAGAAGTAAATTCTTCCTCTTGCCTCCGTGTGCAAAACGATTTCAAACATTTGATGCACATGTTGAGGGGGAGCACTTGTTCTAAAAATATCAAAAGCAACTCAGGTGCAAAATGTTTTGATAATATATCACAAGTATCTGGATTGATTTTCAAATGGTTTTCAATTGGTTCCAAATGGCAGATGAACAATACCAAATAGACCGACCAACTTTACTTTATGTACGGTGATATAAGGATGATAAGGTTAGGTATTGGTTCCCATGATCCGCCAGAACCGGAGGGATCTACCCAGGGACAATCCACTAGTTAGTGTAGAAGTCCTTAGGTATGATGATAAAAGCAGAAAAGTGAGATATGGGAAGAGTGCGGACTGAGTCAGAGCAAGTACTGGAACAAACCCAACAAGGTTCTTGCTATGAAGCCTCGGTAAGCACTGAAGGGGTTGAAGAATTAAAAAGAATTGAATGAGAAAAGGGTGAAAACAAATAGCCCTCCATTTATTCAACCTTAGGGCAGAAACCGGGTTCAATTCATATGCTACTGATGGTAACATCGGTATTGAAGACAAGACGTCATGGACCCAGTGATGCACTGCACTTCAACTTTCCAAACCACTCAAGATCCTCTTAAAAGGACTTGTTTCATTCTCACGGGGAACCGACATTATCTATCGACTTTCTCTTAGAGATTGTTGATATTGAAGAAGGAGACCCTCTCCCTAGTCTCCAGCACAGGATCCAAATATGCACAAATTGAGTCTAGAGCCACGAGATCATTTATAAATCTCATTAGGACACTTTCAATGAAGACTCTCTGTTTCACACAATGTGGAAAGAGAGATTATATCTTGAGTCCTACGCATTATCCTTGTGGTATTGCCAAAACATCTGAGTGATGTGTTTACATATTCACAATGAAGATGGAAAGCCTTCTGGAGCAAACATCAAACAAGCTCCTGGTAGGTGGCATGTGAGATCTATTATATAGATCAACCATGTGACAACTGAACAGAAACAATGGGGCGATTCAATCTCTTGAATCAATCCTGGTTCAGGTTATGGATTGACGGATACCTTTGAAAAACCGGTCTTTGTGCTTAACAACTCTTTTATTCAGCACATCAACCGTGTACTCATTTTTCAAACCAAAAGGTGTTTTTATGATTGATAATTGATTTTCAATAAAACCTTCGTTGTATTGCAAAAACAATTTCTATTGAGCAATACACGATTGTTTTTCAAATCTCTTTTCATCAATCAGTGGACTTAAAATTCGCTGGTTCACTCACTCCGTGTTGTCTTCTTTGAGATGTTCCGGTTTGAGAACAGCTAGAGCAGCTGCGAAACCCTGTCAAGGAAATTCTTCGGAATTATACCTGATCACAGGCAGTACATGTACTGATCAACAGGGAACCGTGGGCCGTGTACCTCAATTCAACGAAAGTGATCAAAGACACTTTCGTGCGATTTATTGCTAACTGTTGTATGCAGGTACGCCCGACGTTTGCAGCTGATCAGAATGAAGCGGTCAATCAATAGCCGCATGCTCACTTAACACATTCATTTAAAAAGAAATCATGATTAGTGCATCAATGTCTCTGATATTTTCACTCCATGCTTCTGCTACGCTGCTGCCAATATCATGATTCAACAAATGCTTCCGCTACTCTGATGAGAAGATATCATGATCCAGAATGTAAGCATGTCGGTCCTAAAGTCACAACATCACATAATACCAACACCACAAAGGATGTCTCAGAGATTTTTGATAGCTGATGATCTCAAAAGATGGCTCAAATTTATTATCACAAGGATCAGTAAAAGACCTCCACTTGAAGTAACCAAACATGCAATGTGAAGAATCAATGACTACGAGCTTAGAAGCAAAGGACTACATCAAGAATGCAAGAACAATTTTTAATGTAATATCTATTTGTATTCAATGTAATTTTGGTACGTGATTGAGGCGACCTCCCTTAGGGGGAGATTGTTAGGAATTAAAAATTCCAGGTATTAAAGAGTCGGTCACCTCAAGTATATGTAATCGTTAGAAAGCTCGTAGTCGTAGTTCTTTTATGTTAAGTAGTATTTAGTTAAGTAACACCGTGGAGGACGGTCGGGTCTTTACCCACTGTATGCCTGATCCACAGCCCGATGTGTGGCGATTTATGTAAGACTATAAATACTCTCTACCTCCCAAGGTAGAGAGTTGGAGCTCATAATAATATCTTTCACTTTCTCTCACTAAGTTCCCTAAACCTCTAACTTTCTCTCTCTAGAATTCCACTTATACGCCCACTTTGTGTTATGGTTTGATGTGTATGTGAAATCCAATATCTATCACTATTCCACATTGATGTCTATGGAAACCCAGCATTTCAAAGATGGAGTGACATTGATCAGGCAGGTATGGCTGCAATGCTGAGCTACATACCAGTGGCCTCTCAAATTCAGACTCCTGCAAAAGTCAGGTTTTGTGCTGACCTAAACGCCAAGATAAGAGAGCACCCTGACAAAGAAACACTCATCACCAAGAAAGTAAAGCTTGAAGCACTGGGGGTCCATCTTGACTGACATCATTTTCATTATCTTTTGTATTAGTGATAGGAATCATGTAATTTGATCAATAAACGATGTATGTTTTTGTTAAAATACTCAGTGTTCCTTATTGTATTCATTAGTACATTCAGTGTAAGGAGAAGCCATTTACTCACTTACACTGATCAAACACTTAGGCTATTTATATATCCAAATAGGGGGAGACTGTTGGATTCAATAAATACCCAAACCCCTTAAGTCATGGATTTGAATAGAAAATACTCTAAGTGTTTATATCGTTAAACACTAACAGGTCACTAAGTGCATAGTCTCTCAGTGAGCCATCTTCAGGATACTCAGTATGAGGCGAAGAAGAAGTCTCTCCACTCAGTAAGGCGAAACTTAAAGAGTGAAGACTGAGTCAAGAAGAAGATGGTGGATTTAGTGAGTGATGACAATAACTCACTGAATCCCTCAACTCCTCACCAACTACTTACACTGAAGACAAACTGAAACTGAAGACTGAAGAGTATGAAGACTGAAGAATGGGCGGGTTAAAACGGTTACATGGAAACGAATAAGACGGAGTACTTATCCTGAAAGTTTCCCTCTTAGTATCAGCATCAGTACTGACATGAAGAAAGTGACTTGGTCCCTTTACCTAATATAGTCTTTGTAACAGAGACAAAATACATCAGTATTTTGTCTTCTGCAAATTGTCAGTTTGTCACTTAGGAAAGAGTTAAAACTAATACTTGTATAAATAGCATAAGAGGTGGAGTGAAAGTTTAAGCTTGTGAATTGTAAACACACACACACACATACAAGCCATCTTTCTCACCTCCAAATACAACTGTGTCCCTGAGATAGCTCAGTGGTTCCATGTAGTTGTACTCATACTTAGCCTGAGCTTAGTGAGGAGTTACAACACTTTGTCATTTCAATCCCTAGTACTATTCCGCAAGTACTAGGGTAACGTATTCTTTTGATTCATTTCTAATAAGAATATGATGTTGAAAATTACTCTTGTGTTTTGCTTATATCTTTTCAGTCATTAATTCACTATTAGTTTTGTTTACTTTATTTAAACTATTTTTATACTATAGTGAATAGGGAATAACACAAGATGTTAAACAACACCCCATAAAAGTACATACACCTCTTGTACTTTTTCGGTCAACATAATCACCTACATGGCCAGAATCCGCATATACAATAGTTTCTACCCCCGTCCCCTTGGGATACCATAATCCCAATTGACTGGTACCCTTAATGTATCTAAATATTCTTTTGACGGCTTCTAGGTGTGAAGTTTTAGGGTCATCTTGAAACCTAACACATAGACATACACTAAACATGATATCCGGCTGACTAGCCGTAAGGTAGAGGAGACTACCAATCATGCCATGGTATTTGGTGTTATCAACGGATTCAACGTCTTCATCTTTTGTGAGTTTAGTATCGGATGACATTGGTGTTCTTATAGATTTTGACTCTTCCAATCCAAATTTCTTTAGCATTTCTTTTATGTATTTGGATTGATTAAATAAGATACCATCTTCTAGTTGTTTGATTTGTAGACCAAGAAAGAAACTTAATTCTCCCATCATACTCATTTCAAACTCATCATGCATGATTTTTGATAAATCATCACACATGTCTTGACAAGTCCATCCGAATATAATATCATCCACGTATATTTGAACAATAATTATACGTGAGTCCTTTTTATTTGTGAAAAGTGTATTGTCAACTAACCCCATGGTATAGTCATTTTTGATTAAAAATGATTTGAGTCTATCATACCAAGCCTTTGGAGCTTGTTTAAGACCGTAGAGAGCTTTCTTTAGTTTGTACACGTGATCAGGTTTTTCGAAATTGATAAAACCCGGCGGTTGAGCTACATAAACTTCTTCGTTAATAAAACCATTTAGAAAAACACTTTTAACATCCATTTGAAAAAGCTTAAGATCATGAGCACAAGCATAAGCAAGAAGTATTCTTATAGACTCTAATCTAGCTACGAGAGCATAGGTCTCATCAAAGTCTATGTCTTCTTGTTGGTTATACCCTTGAGAAACAAGTCTAGCTTTATTTCTAGACACGACACCGTTTGCATCTAACTTGTTTTTATATACCCATTTTGTTCCGATTACGGTTTGGTTTTTAGGTGGAGGGACAAGTGTCCATACATTGTTGGTAACAAATTGATTTAACTCTTCTTGCATAGCCATTACCCAACTTTCATCTTTTATGGCTTCTTGAGTATTTTTAGGTTCTATGGTTGAGACAAAAAAAAATAAACTACTTTGGTTTTGGACTTGAGATCTTAAGGTTCTTGCATTTAACTTTCTTATAACCTTTTCTACGGGATGATCTTTAGACTCTTTAATATTGATGATTTCATTGTTTAATGGTTCATCTTCTTTATTTATGTTTTCTTTTATTTCTATGACTTCACTTTCGATTAACTCATCATCGACAAGAGGTAGGGTAGTTTTAGGTGGACTCTCATCAAATTTTACGTTTAAAGATTCTTCAACTTTCATGGTTTCTTTATTTAGTATTATGTATTCTTTACTATTAGGAGAATATCCTAAGAAGATACCTTCAGTTGATTTAGGATCAAATTTTGTTAAGTAATATTTAGTATTAAGTAAGAAACATTTACTACCAAAGACTCAAAAGTGTTCTAACGTAGGCTTTTTGCCTCGTAGTAACTCGTATGGAGTTTTTCTTAAGAACGGTTTAATTAGGACTCGGTTTAGTATATAGGTTGATGTGTCGATGGCATTGCACCAAAATTTTTGAGGAATAGATTGCTCATTAATCATGGTGCGACTCATTTCTTGTAGGGTTCTATTTTTCCTTTCAACTACCCCATTTGATTGTGGAGCGCGAGGAGCCGAGAAATTGTGAGTAATACCATTAGCATCACAAAAAGCTCCAAATTGCACTTCATTATCAAATTTCCTACCATGATCCGTTCTAACTGACACAATAGGACTTCCTAGTTTTCTTAGGATTTTCTTACTTAATATTTCAAAGTGATCGAACGTTTCAGTTTTATTCTTTAGAAATTTAGTCCATGTGTACCTAGAGTAATCATCCACTATAACCAAAGTAGAAGTTACCTTTGTAACTTTGAATAGCGAATGAACCAAATAAATCCATATGTAGTAATTCTAGACACTTAGTTGTTGAAACCATATTTTTAGCTTTATGACTAGCATGGACTTGTTTTCCTATGTTACAAGCATCAAAAAAATGATGTTCGTATTTTAGTTTGGGTAGATTTCTTACTAGTTCTTTGGATGATAGCGATTGAAGAAGTCGCATATTGGCGTGACCCAATCTTCGATGCCATAAGGTCGAAGTATCATCCATAGAGGTAAGACAAAGTTTGTCTTTTGGTTTATTACTGATTTTAATGACATATACTCCATGTTTTCTAATGCCTCTTCCTATAGTAATACCATTTTTCAATATTTTACTACCGGTTTCTCTAAAAAGTACGTTGCACTTTTTATCACATATTTGTCCTATACATAGTATATTGAAGTTTAGGTTTCCTACGTGACATACATCGTTAATGGTTAAGGATTTGTGAGAGATTGTACCTTTACCGATGATTTTGCTCTTGCTATTTTCAAACACCACATTTCCTCCATTGAAGGATTCATACGTGGAAAACAAATCTTTGTTACCAGTCTTGATC
Organism: Chrysanthemum seticuspe; assembly: GCA_019973895.1. NCBI lineage: Eukaryota > Viridiplantae > Streptophyta > Magnoliopsida > Asterales > Asteraceae > Chrysanthemum > Chrysanthemum seticuspe. The sequence goes on along the minus strand of BPTQ01000008.1, from coordinate 149,973,728 downwards.
CATTCATCCGGATCTAAGTCAACCTTTAGGCACACCTAAGAAAACAATTAACTAAAAAATTTGGTCCCCATTTGTTCATGGGTCCATTGGTGTTATACATTTCATTCATGTGAGGCATATATGAAAAAGGTGAGAAAGCATTCCAAGGTGTTAAGTTTTGAAATGGAAAACCGTTTTGTGCATTAGGATTCCATCCCATTTGATGGTGGTTACTTCTTGGATAAACATTATTTGGTCTTCTTATAATTGTGTTTGGTTTAGAAAACGATGGACCTTTGTTTTTCATAAAACTTTGATTTTGTTTTAATGGAGGTGGTTGTTTGAAATTTCTAACAGTGATATGGGTTGTTTTTTCTTGTTAACAATAACAAAGTCGGTTCTAGAAGATGTAGCTGCATTATTTCTACTGTTTACTGGTACAAACCCACGGATCCCTGGATTTACACTAGACGGTTCCTTTTTCAAGGGATCCGTGGGATCCATGACTACAGTAGTCTGTTTTTCAATTGCTTTACAGAATTGTGTTTCTCTAATCTCGCTAGTTGACACAATGTGTTCCTTAACACCTAAACCCTTTTGATTATTTCCCGTTTTAACACTATCAAGTATTTTATCAAGAGTATAAGTACTTATTCTAGCAATCCTGGAATCAAGATGATCAACTAACGTTTGAAGTTGAACACAAAGCTCACATTCACTTTCTACTTCCTTTCCCTTTTCTAAAGGTTTTAATTTATCTTTTAGCTCAAGAACTTCCTTTTCTAGATGTTCATTTTTGTTTTTCAAAATCTTATTTTTGTTAATTACTTTTAGGCTAATTTTGCAAAGTTTATCATATTCACGATGTAAGGATTCATCATCTAATGATGAGATACTATAATAAAGAGATTCGGGACATACCTCATTTGAGTCTTTTGACATGAGACAAATTTCTTCGTTCTCCTCCTCACTCATTCCCCACGAACCACTTACAAACGCCTTTTGTTCGTCACGTTTGGGGCACTCACTAATGAAGTGATTAGGATCCCCACATTTAAAACAAGTGCGTTCGTCCTTTACTTTCTTGTCGTCTTTGCCTTTCCAGAACCCCTTCTTGTCATCATATGGTTGCTTGACATATCTTTCTTTTCTCCGAAAGAACTTCTTGAAATCCCGTACCGCCATTGCATACTCTTTGTCATCAGTTTCCGAAGATGAGGTTTCTTCATCGCTTGAGACCTTCTTGGCTTTTAAGGCAAGAGATTTGTGCTTCTCTTTCTTTTCTTTTGAGGCTTCGGAGTCTTTAGCAAGGACGAGCTCATAGACCTTTAGGTTGCCTATGATTTCATCGAGAGTGAGGATTGACAAGTCTTTGGTTTCTTCGATGGTCGTCACCTTTGGTCTCCACTTTAATGGAAGCGCCCTTAGAAATCTCCTGACATGATTACGACTAGAAAAAGACTCATCAAGTAATTGTAATGAAGTAATAATAGTATTAAAGTTAGCAAAAGAATTATCTATACTATCCTCATCCGATATTGAAAATTGTTCATACTGTTGAACAAACAAATATATTTTGTTGTTTTTAACTTGTTGATTTCCTTGGTGCGTTACAACTAAAGAGTTCCAAATTTCTTTAGAGTTTTTAAGCATAGAAATTTTTTTCAAATTCTTTTTTGGGTAAGGCATTATATAAAACCATTTTTGCCTCACTATTTTTGGAAAGCTTTTTCTTTTGATCGTCGGAGAGGCAATCATGTGGGATGTTTGTTTCGTTGCCGGTTTTATCATCTTTGTAGTGGCTTGAAAATCACCTTCAACAACGATGTACCAAAGATCAATATCTTTTGATTTCACATAAGTTTCAAATCTATTTTTCCAATAAATAAAACCATTTGTTTCGAGTAGTGGAGGTCGTTGCATAGATTGCCCTTCTCTATAATTTTCAAAACTCATTGTGATTGAAAAGTTTTTAAAATACAATTTACTTTAAAACTTTTGTAAACCTAGCTCTTGATGCCAATTGTGGAAAACTAGAGGGGGAGTTGAATAGTTTGGCCGATTTTAATTTAAGTTTCAAAACTTTAGATTCGATCTTATGTGAATTCGTATGGATGGATAGAAAGTATAAAGCAATAAGTAAAGTAAATAATGAAAGCAAGTAAAGTAAATGATAGAGAGTAGTGACACAAGTGATTTATAGTGGTTCGACTATAAGGACACCTTCCTTGCCCTACTCCACTCCCCGAGTTACCCACTCGAGAGTTCAAGAACTATGTCAACAAGCTCCTTCAACATGGCGGAGAAGCCTCACAACGTCGCTTACACTTTTTCCGGTACAAAGCTAAATATCGAGTCCTTAACACGGCAGACCAAACCAACACAACTATTACACAAAAACTATGTGAAATATGAAATACAAGATCTTGCTACAGAAAATATTGTGGATGAACAAATCAATCAAGGACCCTTTGCTTGGATGACTTGTAGTGTATCGTAATCTCGCCATTGAGAAGGACCTATATGAGAATCACAACAAAAGAAAGACGAACTACTAGATTGATCAAGTGATCAGAGGTTAGAAGAGTGAGATAATATATGAGAGAGTTGTGAGAAGAAAGGGTGAGTAACAATGAAGAAATGACTCACTATTTATAGGCACAAAAGCTTACTGTAGCCCGGTTCCGCTGGATCCGTCCAGTGCAATCCTAGGGATCCGGAAAACTGGGTTGTACCAGTCCGGAATTTGGGTTGCAAACCGGGCTATGGGTTATGGGTACCCAACAAGATACAATGTATCTAGACGATGGGTCATGGGTCTTGGGTCATGGGTTATGGACATTGGGTCATGGGTCATGGATAATACCCAACATGATTTCATGCATGATGTCATGCAATGGGTCATGGGTTATGGATTAGCTCCATGGGTATGGGTCATGGGTCTTGAATATTACCCATCCTATTACATAAACTATTACAACAAATGAATTATTACAACATTTTATGTGAATTGCCAAATGTATATACTTTACAAAAATAACATGTATTCTTATAATTTTACTTATGATAACTTTATATTTGTTATCAACAAAACACAACGAGATCGCTAAATATGAATAAACGTTTTTACGGTTTATTTGTATTAACAACCTATACACAACGAAACACATCACCTAAAGAAAGATGGGCAATATAAGAGGATATGGTTAAATAATTTGATGTAAGTTCTTCCAGCACATTCTCTTTCGTTCATTTTATCACCAATATTGCCTTTTACATAATCTACATCTGAATTGCTATAAAAAATTGAACTAGCTCCTTTTGTTTTCAAAAATGAAATAAATTTACCAGTACCATCATCACTTCAGCTATTTTAATTTGATCTGAAACACGTTTTCTTTTTTAGCAAGATATTTTCATTGGATCACAATCACTGTGCACATTGTCGCCATCATCATCATCATCATTTATCCCAATGATCTCTTGAACCTTGGGTTCCGAGGAGGTATGTTGCATTCTGTCACATATAAGAATTCATAGAATTAATGGGGAACTATTTTGGCAGAGCAACTTATTATGTTTGCGAGTACAACAGATTCAACCGCTTTTTTAGAAAATTTGAGCCTCATGGAATGAGGCATTTTTTAATTTTGGCAATATAAGTGGGGCATTGTACTTATAGATATATGGTCCGTGATTGCTTATATTTTGTACTTAGCTTGCGCTTGCGGATTCTCATATTGTTCAAGATGTAGCTAATAACTCTCTTCGATGAAACTTTTCGATTGTCTTTAAAGGTTTTGAGAACTACGATCCATGATTGCTTATATTTTGTGTTTATATTCTTTAAAGTATCCAAGATGTAGCAAATAGCCTTAGTATCATTTTATATATTATGATTATGAAAGATATAACTTTTCACATACACATCAAACCATAACACAAGGTGGCGAATAAGATGGAATTCTAGAGAGAGAAAGTTAGAGGTTTAGGGAACTTAGTGAGAGAAAGTGAAAGATATTATTATGAGCTCCAACTCTCTACCTTGGAAGGTAGAGAGTATTTATAGTCTTACAAAACTCGCCACACTTTGGGCTGTGGATCAGGCATACAGTGGGTAAAGACCCGTCCGTCCTCCACGGTGTTACTTAACTAAAATACTACTTAACTTAAAAGAACTACGACTACGAGCTTTCTAACGATTACATATACTTGAGGTGACCGACTCTTTAATACCGGGAATTTCTAATTCCTAACAATCTCCCCCTAAGGGAGGTCACCTCAATTATGTACCAAAATTACATTGAATACAAATAGATATAACATTTAACAATTGATCTTGCATTCTTGATGTAGTCCTTTGCTCTTAAGCTCGTAGTCATTGATACTTCACAATGCATGTTTGGTTACTTCAAGTGGAGGTCTTTTACTGATCCACGTGATGATGAGTTTGAGCCATCTTTGGAGATCATCGGCTATCAAAAATCTCTGAGACATCCATTGTGGTGTTGTGACTTTGGGACCGACATGCTCACATTCTGGATCATGATATCTTCTCATCAGAGTAGCGGAAGCATTTGTTGAATCATGATATTGGCAGCAGCGTAGCAGAAGCATGGAGTGAAAATATCAGAGTTATTGATGCACTAATCATGATTTCTTTTGAGTTGAATGTGTTAAGTGAGCATGCGGCTATGGATTGACTGCTTCATTCTGATCAGCTGCAAACGTCGGGCGTACCTGCATACAACAGTTAGCAACAAATCGCACGAAAGTGTCTTTGATCACTTTCGATGAATTGAGGTACACGGCCCACGGTTCCCCGTTGATCAGTACAAGTACTGCCTGTGATCAGGTAGGATTCCTAAGAATCTCCTTGAAAGTTACTTCTGAGAGACAAAGTGTGTTACACCTTTCTCTCTAATATAGAACTCAGGATGCGTAATAGGAACACCATAACGGTCTTGTAGACTCACTACACAAATTATAAGTGTTACTTCTACCTTTCGGAAGACCTCGGTGTAGTTTGTTCGAGGACCATCCACCGTACACTCTAGATAGTATATCTAGTTGGTACACTGTTGACTTGTCTTTGTTACCCCGCTAAGTTAAAGAACTTAGTTAGGACCAAGTCCAATCCCTAACTGCCTATGGAAACTTTTTGGCCAGAAACACGAATATTTGAGAAAAGAAAACGTGTAGCTGGCACATGAGTAAAAAGTTTGGTTTTCCATAAAAAAACTAACTATTAACTAAAAGTTATTTTGGAAGCAACATAACGTTTTTGTTGAAGATAACTCGTTATGTGCTAACAAAAAGTTTAGAGAAAAGTAGTTAGTCACCTGAATTTTAAGCGACCAAGTGAGTGAGGCACAACAGAAGAAACTCTGCAAGGCCAAACTCTTGTCGATCTTGTCGACGCTTTGGGACAGTTCCTCTAAGAATCCTTAGGATGGACTAGTGTCCGTCATGAACATGACTAGTTGCCCCTTGGCACCCG
>BPTQ01000008.1:149867772-149960975 GCA_019973895.1 Chrysanthemum seticuspe | reverse complement strand
ATGTTGGTTGGCTTTGAAAACTTAGTTTATAACTTTTATGCCCATTATAGTTATAACAGGGTATACTAGTTATGCACTTTGTTTCACTTTCACTTCAACATGGATCACTACGTAGAAGACGTCAGTTGTTACTGATACAGAAACTACTTATGTGACGTACACGAGGATTACTAAGGTAATAGAGACTTGATTTACGGATATTCCTTGCACAACGGTAAATACTTGTTGCACGTTTTAAACTCAACTGGTGAGCACTCGTCCTTTACCTACTGGTTCACGCATGTCATTAATCTTTTTCATTAAAATCTCTTCTTCATAACTTTGTTCTTAATTTAAGAAACGTTCTTTTTGAAAGATTTTGTCGATTCGTTTTTGTTCTTGAAGTTCTTTTGCACTTTTACGAATTCGTTCTTAAATTACATTTTCTTAGTTTCGAGAATTCTCTAAAAAGATTAGACTTTTGAAACTTTTTGTTTGAACTTTTGTTCAACATGTATGTTCCTTTGTGGTAAGTCTGACGAGTGTACCAGTGGTTTGTAGCTCAGAATTCGCTATTCGTATCGTAAGGGGAACAACTCCTTGGTTTAGGTCTCCATTAGTTTTTCCGATCTTTACGAGTATTCCACTAAATACTACCATTACTTTAAGAATTCGGATCCGTCTTTGGATCAACGCAACTCACGTGACTCCTTCTATTCTTTAGTCTACTTCAGTGATCCCTTTCCTACTTGTTCTTATAGGCATTTAGTTCAGAGATAATGGAATCATTAGGAGCACATGCAGTGTATTCATCAAAGACATAGTCATTGTTGACTGCAGAAGATGCATCACTAGGTACAACTTCACTTTCACTTTGTTTCACGTATTGATCATATGGGACAATATTGATATTACCCGTATTTTCAATATTTGATTCAAAAGTTTCGGTTGGTTGTACATTGTCATGCATCTGTTGCACATCAGCATCATCATATAGCTTTAATACCTCAGAGATGAGTTTGTCCTTTGATGGGCCAGCTTGTGGTGAAGAAGTGACCTTGGGAGACACCATGGGAGAGATGCTAGCCATAAATATTGTGTGTGCAGTAGGTCCATCATCCACATCAGAGTCGTAAGCATCGCAGTCACCGACTTGAAAGGCATTTTGATGATTGTGACCTATCTCCTGAATGGGCTGCTCATCTACATCTGCATCATAGGTCTTGGCATTGCCTTCAGCAAGAAATAGCAGTTCCTCTTCATTCAAAGTAGCACCATTGTCCTGAGCTTGAGCCAGCAACATCTTATCTCTGAAGTATTCGGCATTTTGTGGACGCTTTGGAGATGTGCAGTTCCTTGCAAAGTGTCCCTCACCACCACAGTTAAAGCATTTGATTGGCTTAGCTTGACCTGGGTTACCATTCCTTCCTCGATTCTGGTTTCCAACATAACCTCTCCCAGCTCCACCTCATCCCTGTTCATACTGTCTTTCCTGAACTGGTTGCACCACGATCCTTCCATCTTTAATAGTGGCTTGATTATGTGGGTTAGGTGCAGTTCTGAGGTTGTTGTTGGTTTGTGGAAGAGAATTCATGTTTTGACTAATGAGAAGAGCAAGTTGATTAATGATGTTACCCACGTGTGCATCAGCATCAGCTTGTTTGAACTGAGGATCAGGGATGAGTTTGTGATTACCATTACCCAAGGGAATGACTTGTGATGCTTTGGTTGTGATTCCAATGTTTGAGTAGAAGGCAGTTGAATCATTAGACGAGCTTGTCTCTCCTGGGTTAGTTTTGAACTGATTGAGAATCAGTTTTTCAAACATGGCATGTCTTTCATTCTGAAGGAGGAAGGCATAGAGTTGCTCATAGTTTGTGTTCTTCAATCCTTTAGTGAGCTTCACAGCAGTAACAAACTTGTGCCATTCGGGATTCATGTTGTTCACAAATTTTGAGTTCAACTGAATGTTAGGCATAGTCATCTTGATGTTCCTCATGTCATTCACTAACTTATGAAATCTCACATAGTACTCATAGACACTCTCATCTGGTTTCATCTTGAAGTGCTCAAATTCATCATAGAGTTGGGATTCCCTGTCTTCCATAGTTAATTCTGAACCTGAGAGAAGCATCTTAACGTTATCCCAAACAGCCTTTGCATCAGTGTTATGATTGATCAGCTTGTAGATGTCTTTAGGAAGACCTTGAAGAACAATGTTTGAAGCCCTGATATCTGCATCGAATCTCTTTTTCTCCTCATTATCAAGCTCATTGTACATCTTAGGTCTGTCCATTCCGTAGACAGGAGTACCATCTTCATTAGTATCAAGTATGTCTCTAGTCGTTTCAACCCGATATGGTCCTTCATCAATGGATTTGAGAATGTTTACACCATTTTCCTTTCCAAGGCAATACAATCTGATTCGTTGAGCCCAAGAATCGTAGTCAGTTCTGTCAAGCATTGGTGGACGAGTATCTGAGCCAGCTGCTTGAACATCCTCGGCAACAGTGGAGATGACAGTGGGAACAGTGGGAATGTTGGTAGACATGTTAACAGATTATACGGGATTTTATAACTCTATGATTAAACCGGGAAATAGATTCTTTCACGGGATTTTACTAAATCAAGAGAAAACCGTAAACAATCACTCAAGTTGCTAGATGATAAAGTGCTAACTCGCTACCAAATAATGCACTAAGTCGCTAGAAATTAGTGCACTAAGTCGCTAACCCTTAACTCGCTACACGTCTAAGTCGCTAGAGTCCCAAGTCGCCAACAGAAAAGCAAGTCGCTAAGTAGTAACTCGCTACAGACTAAGTCGCTAGCCAAATTTGTGCAGTAATTCGCTACACAAGTCGCTAGATATGCAAGTCGCTAAAGAGCAACTCGCTACAGACTAAGTCGCTACCACAAGTCGCTAACCGTAGTGGAGATTCCACTACTTGTACTTTAACTCGCTAGCTCTAACTCGCTAGCTTTTATAACTGTAAGTCGCTACAAAACTATGAAGTAAGTCGCTACCAAGAAAACAAGTCCGAGAGCTAAGTCGCTAGCTTGAAAAACCAAATAACCTTCACTTTTCAATCCAAAAACAACCCAACCAAGATGATTCAAGCTTACCAAATGAAAACCTAAACACTTTTGATGATTCTAAACATAAAAGTACCAACAAAATTCAAACTTTAACACAAGAAATCAACCAAATGATGCAAAAACCACTAAACTTTTTCAAACTCAAAAACCACCTAAAAACCACTATAAATCCAAAGATGTGCAAGATATGATCTAACCATGGCTCTTGATACCAATTGAAAGATATAACTTTTCACATACACATCAAACCATAACACAAGGTGGCGAATAAGATGGAATTCTAGAGAGAGAAAGTTAGAGGTTTAGGGAACTTAGTGAGAGAAAGTGAAAGATATTATTATGAGCTCCAACTCTCTACCTTGGAAGGTAGAGAGTATTTATAGTCTTACAAAACTCGCCACACTTTGGGCTGTGGATCAGGCATACAGTGGGTAAAGACCCGTCCGTCCTCCACGGTGTTACTTAACTAAAATACTACTTAACTTAAAAGAACTACGACTACGAGCTTTCTAACGATTACATATACTTGAGGTGACCGACTCTTTAATACCGGGAATTTCTAATTCCTAACAGATTATATTCTTCAAATTGAGTTGAACCGTCAGTGTTCCTAAACCGCCGGCTAAATTGAAGTGGCTTTTGATGAGAAAATAATTAAAAAAAAAATGGTACCAGTGACAAGCCGTGGCTTGAGCCACAACGAAGATGGTCTTAATTTAAAAAGTTAATAATCTACAAACACATATAAAACTATCGTATATAAACGCTTCGCCACAACGCGAGTTAAAATTTTTGTTTTAACACCATTAACAATAATCTAAAAACGTTATAGTCTAAAGTATCAATAACCAATTAATATTAAATCTCCAAAGATATTATTAAACATAAATAATAATAACTTACACCGTCACATACTACAACTTTTTTTAAAAAAAATATGACATTAAAAAGACTTCTAAAATCGCAATTTTCAATCTAAATAATAATAATAATAATAATAATAATAATAATAATAATAATAATAAATATATAAATATATAAAATTATAGAAACATACTCTTGTATCGTAAATACTAACATAATACTACTCACCCATCCAAAATAATTGTCATCAGATAAAATAAAAAAAAAAAAAAAAAAAAACGTTTAATAAAAACATAATCATTACTTATTTCTCTCTCAAACTTTTTACAGAATGATAGTTTACCACTAACCAATTAATTAATTACTTTTTTAAATTCTGTAATAATAACTTCAAGTAAGGGTAATATGGTAGACTCCATCAAACTTCTCTATTCATATTTAGTAAAGAATAACTAAAATGGGACATCTCGAAAATGAAACGTGGACTATTAATTTGAGACGGAAGGAGTATATGATTATAGATAAATATGTATGTATGTATATTTTCGGGTGGGGTTATGCCTCGCTTCCCGCCCCGAACACGATTAATATCTTTGTTTAAGTCTAAACCCGTCTCGTAACCCGATAAGTATGCTCTGCCCCGTCCTAATTATTCTAGTTTCAAGTTTCTCCGTCGAGTTCGAATCTTTTTGTCATTCCTAATCACCATTAAAGTGGACTATATTTGTTAAGAACCTTCACATCCTAAAAAGGTTTATGTTCACAACTCACTATACATTTAAAATTGATCAGAGAAAAAGTCAAAAACAGTCCCCGTTCATTTTAATCAAACACTCATCTTTCCCGGATAATTGATATGAGAAAACCTCATCCAAAGTGTAGTGACGAATCGTGTGAAATTAGAAAGATTTATTGCTTACCATCATTTGTTGTATAGTAAGTTTGAGGACTAAAGATAGAAAAATAGAGAACTAAAGCTGCCCCAAATTTCTCTTTTTCTTAGCAATAGAGCTGCCGCAACACAAAACGCAATTAATTTTCATTTCCAAACTCTTCAAAATTGCGAAAATTTTCCAAAATTTCCCGCCAAAACACACACTCGAACAAAAATTAATCACTCTATTATCATGTAGTAACACGTTAAAACACATCCAACAAGTCCAATCTCAAATAATCACAAATGGGTTGCAACACAGTCACTTCATCACAAAACAACTCATCACATCATGTTCCAAACTCACCCACATTTCTTATGCACGCCACCTGTTCGACCAAATGCCTGACCCAAATACTGCATTATATAACTCCATTTTCAAAGGGTTTATTGCAAATGAGATGTATATTGATGTGATGCTGTTGTTTGGGCATATGGTGAATAGTAATGTCAGAAGTGATTATTTTACTATACCTATGGTTTTGAAAGCTTGTGCTAAGGTGTCGGGTTTACGAGATGGGGGGAAGGTGCATTGTGTTGTGGTGAAAGATGGGTTTTTGGCGAATTCGTTTGTTGGGACAACGTTAATTGATATGTATTGTAGTGGGGGTAAGGTTGGGTGTGGGTATAAGGTTTTTGGGGAGATTGAGTTTAGGAATGTGGTTACATGGACGTCGATGATACGTGGGTATGTTTTGAGTAGGGATATTGGATTTGCAAGGAAATTGTTTGATTTGGCGCTGGAGCGTGATGTTGTTATGTGGAATACTATGGTTTCGGGGTATATAGATTGTGGTGATATGGGTGGAGCTAGGAAGTTGTTTAATGTGATGCCTGATCGGGACTTGATGTCGTGGAATACTTTATTGAATGGATACGCGAATAATAAGGATATGGAAGGATGTAAGAAATTGTTTGATGAAATGCCAGAGAGAAATTTCTTTTCTTGGAATGGATTGATTAATGGCTATGCTCATAATGGGCGGTTTATGGAAGTCCTTGACGCTTTTAAAATGATGCTAAATGAGTCTGATGTGAAGCCTAACGATGCAACATTCGTAAGTGTGTTGTCTGCTTGCTCAAAGTTAGGAGCTTTAGAATTGGGGAAATGGGTTCATGTTTATGCTGCAAACAACGGGTATAAACAAAATGCTTATGTTGGAAATAGTTTGATTGATATGTATGCAAAATGTGGTGTGATAACAAGTGCCATTGAGGTATTCAAGGAAATGAATAAAAAAGACTTGATTTCATGGAACACAATACTTAACGGATTAGCTATGCATGGTCATGGATCAGACGCCTTAAGGATTTTCCATGAGATGAAAAGTGCCAAACAAAAACCAGACGGTATCACGTTTATTGGTGTTATTTGTGCTTGTTCTCATATGGGGTTGGTTAAAGATGGATTTAAATATTTTAACTCCATGTTGGATGAATACTCGATTGTACCTCAAATTGAGCATTATGGTTGTATGGTTGATTTATTATCTCGAGCTGGTTTAATTGAAGAAGCTGTTGAATTTGTTAAGAAAATGCCCGTAAAACCAGATAACGTCATTTGGACCAACTTATTAGGGGCATCAAGAATCTACAAAAACGTCAATGTAGCTGAATTGTGCCTTCAACGTCTTATTGAACTTGAACCCGAGAACCCGTCTAACTATGTGATGTTGTCAAATATATATGGGGATGCTAAAAGATGGAATGATTTGGCTCGATCAAAAGTTGCAATGAGGAACACCGGGGCAAAAAAGTTACCGGGCTGCAGCTTAATTGAGGATGATGATGGTGTGGTTGAGTTCTATGCCTTTGATGAGAGGCATTCCAAGACAGAAGATATATATTCTGCATTGAGAAGCTTGATAAAACTGTCGAAAGCTTTTGGGTATGTGCATGAACTAATAGATTATGAGCTACAAACCTGAAAGAGTATCAAATTACATTATTGTTATATACTTCTCATACCATTGTGGTTAGAGCACCCGGTGTGGGTCTCGGCGTCCAGCTCGTCGTCCACCTCAGCGCCTCGCCGAGGCTCGTTTTGACACCGGCGTCGCTCGCCGTCTCTCGTCGTTGGAAGCTACGCCGTCTGCACGGCGGAGAAGAAGACTTGTCCTTTTTTTTTTTTTTTAAGATAGTGAAATTAATAAGGTGATATTTAAAGGTGAAGTGTTTTAGAAGATACTGATATTGAAAGGTTCGTAGAGAAAAAATGTAAACATAAACGCATAATGATGAAACCTTTTAACTGAAACTTGAAAAATTAACTAAAAACTTGAAATACATAATAAGCTTAAACATAAAAAACTACAGAATCTCCCTAAAAACAACATAAAAACATGAAATACATAATAAAACTACTAAAAACTTAAAAAAACGAGTCATCCGAGTCACAACCATCAGAACTGGTTGGCGGAGAATAAAACTCCCCATTCATGTATCGACTCTCCATTATGTCGAAATAGTTGTCTTGGAGGTACTGAGCCTCCCGTGCTTCTTGCTCACGGCGAGCAGCCTCTTCACGTGCCTGGTCTTCCAGTATCTCCCTGACGTTTCCTTCATCTTGTTCCAGTTGCCGGAGGGAAGCCTCACTTAACCCGCTGGGGTGGTTTTGAAAATCCACCTGTGGACTGTTCACAGGTGGAGTTGGAACAATTGGGAGGTATGGGATGTTTTCAAACCCCACCGGAAAATCATTTTCCGGTGGTGTTGAGTAAACATCAAACTCTTGCAGAGTTGGAAAGCTGGTTTCCGGCAAGTGATTTGGGGTTGGAAAGCTGGTTTTCGGCAACTTCTCTGGGCTGGGGAATTGCTGAGAAAAGTCTTTGCGAGACATTTTTTTGTGTGAATTGTGTTATTTGTGTGTGAATTTGTGTGTGGATTGTGACTGGTAGGATACTATATATAGAAAACTAAACCGTTTGAATTTGAATTTTGAATTTGAATTACCCCGCTAAACAGTACACGGTTTTTGAATTTGAATTTGAATTACCCCGCTCAACAGTACACGGTTTTTGAATTTGCATTTAAAATTTGAATTTGAATTTGAATTTTGAATCTGAATTTTATAATTTGAATTTGAAAACCACCCTTATAAATAACATCTTATAACCACCATTTTTTCACATCTACAGCAATTTAAAAAAAACACACAAATGTCTCAAACTCTGAAGTGGAACAAGTCTGAAGAAATCTGGCTTGCACAAGTTTGGATAGAAATTTCGCAAGCTATGGATATGCAAAATAACCGTTCCGAAAATATTTTTTGGAACGACGTTATGCATATGTTCAATAATCAGACAACCGATGACCATCGTAAAAAAAATTCAATCACGGGTAAATGGACCAGGATTAACGTCGATTGCAAAAAGTTCAACGCAATTTACAAACAGTTGCAGCGTCGAAGTGCTCAAAATGACCACACTCATCTCGAAAATGCGAAACTAAGCTTCCAGCAACAATTTGGTGGAAAAGAGTTCAAGTATGTTCACGTTTGGGAGATTTTGAAAAATTGCCCGAAGTGGGATGTCGAAGATTAAATCCAGTAGTATGTGTTGTATTTTTTTTACTCGTGTTTTTTTTTTTCCCGTATCGTGTTGTTTTTTATTATTGTGTTATGTATTGTATTTTTAATTTGAATGAAATGAATTTATTTAGTTTTTATTTGGAAATGAAAATTGAATAAAAAAAATAAAGTGGTAGTGGTGGGCCTCAAATGAAGAGTTTGAGGTTTGTTATGAGTGAGGAGGGGTTTGTTGTGGTTAGTTGTGGAAAAATGGGATGCTGATGTGGCGCTGAGGTGCCACGACGACGAACCTACCCTTAGTTTTGACACCTTGTATTATTAATTTATTCTTTATGGTGTACGTCTTGCACGTGAGTTGAATTCCATATGATTGGCATAAGATCTTAAACAGCTGTTAGATTTGGAAGACTCTGAGATAAAGATGTTATTGAATTTTTTGAATTCTATATACAAATATTTATCAATCACATGCTTTCATCTTTGTAGTTGTGTCGTGTAACCGATATAGTTTTTCTCTATCGAATGAATTACAAAATATAATCATCATCGATATGTATAGTAACTGAAACTCTGAGTGTGGTCTAAATGGAAGTCTAATGATGATAGCCTGAGGGATGTTGCGTATACTTAAGTCATATTGAAGATCATTAGTTGTCCATATATAGTAAAAAAAATATTGTTTAAATATGGGTTTGAGAAATAATATAACTAACTAGAATATGGATAAGATAGGTTGAGTAGTTATACAGTGTGGTAATTATCTGGTTAGGATATGACTTGTGGTTGTATCTTGCTAAGAGCAGTTACAATAGTAACACCGTAACACCAATAACACCGTCCACGTCAGCGCCACATCAGCTTTAACATTTAATATTAACATCCTCAAAAAACACCCACAACCATAACATCCCAATAACATCAATAACATCAATAACATTTCATATTTTCAATTTCAACCCCTAAACTAAAACAAACACTTCATTTATTAAACTAAACATAACATTAAATTTGAAAACATATTACAATACGAAATTAAAAAAATACATCGAAAAAAAATTACAACAAAAAAAAAAATACATCGAAATTAAAAAAACACACCGTAAATTAAACGTTACAACATAAAGGAAATGACAACGAAATTAAAAAAAACACACCGTAATTTTGAAAACATATTACATACTTATTCATCATCGTCGCTCTCTTGTTGTTGTTGTCCATGTCGTTCAAGATTCTTCAGCCAAACATGCTCCATAAGGTCCTGTTGGAGTTGGGTATGCGTTTGTCGGTCGTGTATTTCTTTTGCCTTATGACTGTGAGTATCATATCTTTCGATCCATCTTCGTTGCCTCAAATTTGCTGACGGATCCACCCGCAGTTCGTTATAGTCACGTAATGCAAATTTTTGATCTTTTATAATCATGTTAAGCATAATAATGCAACAATACATGATTCGACGTATCGTGGCAATTTCATATTGACGTGCCGGTTGTTGTAGTATACCCCAACGGCTTTGAAGAACACCAAAAGCACGTTTAATATCATTTCGGGCACTTTCTTGTCTCCTTTTAAAGTACGTATGTTTTTCATCAGTTGTTGTCGTGAAGGATTTGACGAAAGTTGCCCACTGTGGATAAATTCCATCAGCCAAGTAATACCCCTGTTCATACCTAGTTCCGTTGACCATATAAGGTGCTTTTGGGGCATTGTCAGCAAGAAGGTCGTCGAATAACGGAGAGTTATCTAAAACATTAATATCGTTATTTGCCCCCGTCATCCCAAAAAATGCATGCCAGATCCATAAATCTTGAGAAGCAACAACTTCAAGCATAATTGTTGGGTATTTTTTATCACCCCTAGCAAAATGCCCTTGCCAAGCCACTGGACAATTTTTCCATTCCCAGTGCATACAGTCAATGCTACCAAGCATTCCCGGAAAACCATGTTTTTCTTCATGATGTTGATAAATTTTTTGAATGTCGGCCCATGTTGGTTTTCTAAATACTTCGGCATAAACAAATCAATAATGCATTTGTTAAAATTATCAAGACATACTTTTGAAGTACCCGCACCCATTTGCAAGTATTCATCAAATGCATCGGGTGTGGTGCCGTACGCCAATTGGCGTATGGCAGACGTACACTTCATTAGAGCACTTATACTCATTCGACCCGTACAATCGGGTGTTTGCCTAAAAAAGGTAAAATGATCTGGAATATTATCGGAAGTATAAGATTCAATACCTTCAACTATTTGCAGGAATAGTTTCCGGCTCATACGAAATCTTCTACGAAAATTCCGGTTTGAATACTTACAACCTTGTACGAAATAATCGTTGCGCAGACGTTCTTCTGCAAGCTCACGTTCACGATATACATGGCTACGAGAACGACTAGGATGTTGAGATTCAATACTTTCTTGTTGTTCCAACTGAAGGTGATACTCGTACGCGACCGCCATAAATTGGAAGTCCTTTTGGTCATCAACGTCTGACCAAGACAGAGGAATATCACCAGCTTGATTTGGATCCATTGTGAACGAATTTGATTTTTGAATTATGAAAGTGTGAAGAGGAAGTATATAAAGTGTGAAAAAAATAGAGTTTTAGTTGGGTATTTATAATGGTAAAAAAATGTTTTTTTCTTTTTTTTTTCTTTTTTTTTAAGAACTAGCCGTTAGGGGGTTTTTTGTAAATTTTTTTGAATTTGTAACGGATACTAGCCGTTGAGGGACTAGTTGTGTAACTTTTTCAATTTTTTTTTCCTGCCCTTAACGGGCATTATGTTGCCAACGCACGCCCTATGACGCCGTTACCCATCATCGCCTCCAACGGCGTTAAAAATGCCCCTAACGGCGTTGGGGCGTTACCGTTGTAACTGCTCTAACAAATTAACATAAGCGACTTTGTGGAAGGCTGGTGAACAAAATAATGAGCGCAGATGAGCTAAGCTGACCCGTGAGCAGAGCTAGCCAAATTTAAAAACCGAAGATTGACCATGTAGTATAATGACAGAAAATAGTATTTTAAAGGGAGTAAGTGGTCACTCGTTCAATGGCACTTAGCACGCAAGCAATTGTGGGGGGAATATGGAATTGGATATCTCTACAGGAGAACTTTCTTTTCAGAACTCATATAAGTGTGAGCAACGACAGAACTCTTATACACCATTCAATAATAGTAAAAATTTTCTCAAAATATTGTTCGTGGTCTATTTTAATAGATCGAAATACAAAGACTTTCATTGAATTCATTGTAGATTTGTGTACAAGTGGACTTTATAAACATAGTAAAATTCTCTCAAGTATTGTTCATGGTCTTATTTTATGGATCGAAATACAAAGACTTTCAATGAATTTGTTGTAGATTTATGTTTGTATAAGATATCATTTTATGAAAATTACATATAATAAATTAAACATAAAATAATTTACTAAAATTTGATTGGTTTAGGGGAGTTCTGAAAGTTCTCACATTTATATGAGTTTTGAAAAGGAAGTTACACTATCTTTACATGTAATTATGTAAGTCTGTGTTATGCTGTTTACCTACCGGGATTGGATCGGACTGAGTCCAAGTTACCAAGAGGTCTACTTAGCGTCATAGAGGAACTTCTAAGTCGTTCGAGATACATTTCATTTCGAGTAGGTAGCATCAGTTTTGATACTCGTATTGTTTCTTGGCAAGAACAACCCAAGTTCCCATATTTTTTAATTAGGAAAAGAAATAGGTTGTTTTAATACATTGTCCTAAATAGTTGTTGACTCGTGACAGAACAACTTAGTTTTCAGTTTGCGACTAGACACACTGGATTTTAATTACAAGTAAGGGCATCAACAACCAGTTTAGGTGACATCGTATAGAGGAAAAAGTTACCAGGGGATTAAATGTTCAAATGCATTGTGGGTGTTGCTTCAACAAATTAACCCATAAAAGGACCTGATAGGAATAATTTAATAGTTTGTTGTTACATTTTAGGCTAGATGGCAAGGTGATGCATCATTCATCTTACACCTCAACGTCACGTCAGTTTTCTCTCTCCTCTTATTTTCTTTCACTCACACTCACATTTTTGTGGATAAGGTCAACTTGCTATTAGAGCACTCCCATCCATAACACCATAACACCAATAACACTGTCCACGTCAGCGCCACATCAGCTTTAACATTTAACATTAACATCCCCAAAAAACACTCACATCCATAACATCCCAATAACACCATAACACCAATAATATTTTATATTTTCAATTTCAACCCCTAAACTAAAACAAATATTTCATTTATTAAACTAAAACAAACATTTTATTAAAACTAAAAACATATTACAATACGTGATTAAAAATAAAATAAAATAAAAATACAACGAAAAAAAAAAAAACACTTCAAATAAAACGTTACAACAAATTAAAGGAAATACGATCTACTGACGAGGTTTCAAGTTATATTTTGCGATGATTCGATCTTTTTCGCCATTGATCCACTGCACGACCATTGGATCTTGCCCGTCAGTAGGCGTCATCAAAAACTTGATCTCTTCCAACCTTGTTAATGTGAGATCTCTTTCCTGCGCGGCCCGATACGCCGCTTCGGAGGCTTCTCGTTTGATACGAAACTCGTTTGCCATAGTTTCTGTAAAATAAGCTGACGAGCTCGTTCCTCCAGTGCTTGTTCCCCCAGTACTTGTTGTAGTCTCGGATCGTGCTTTCTTGGTAGCACGTTTCTTTCCCATGGGCCTTGGTTGTTCATCATTACCAAACAAAGCCTCGTTTGTTTGGATTGGGACTTCGCCGGTTAAATCAACCGGTTCCGGCGTCTCCCATTTCTTATAATGACGCAAAACATCCCAAGCGTCATCGAGACCAAACAGTGCTCCTATGTTTTCCTCACGATACCATTGCTTTGTCCGTTTCATCACATTCACCTCACTTTCACCACTTCGTTGATCCCGTTGTGCACGTACGTAACAAGAGTTGAACTTTGTGCATATCCTGTTCAACGTTGTCCATTTGCTTGACATCATGTCCTTGGTGCGCCGTTGAAAGTTGAGTCTATTGAACTCATTTCTGACCCGATACCAAAACGTATCTCTAGGTTGGCACTTTCCAACTTTTGGATCCTCCGAAACAGCTATGTAACACCTTGCAAGTAATGCTTCCTCTGCTGAATTCCAACGATTGGTAACGACAACCTCCTCATCAGAATCAATTGGTTCGGGCTCGGGGTCTTTGGATTTTTTGGATTTTCGCTTAATACGGCCTTTTCCTTTTTTGGTGGAGATGTGGGTGTCTCAGCAACATCTTGTGTTTCAGTTTGTGATTGTTGTGACTGTTGTGTGAATTGTAGGTTTTGAAAGTTGGAGTTTAAGGTGTTTTGTTGGTTTTGTTGTTGCCAAAACAGTAATGTTTGTTGTTGTTTCCACATTTCTTCGCTTGATAAGCCTAGTGGGTTGGGGTTTGAAGATGAACCAGCGTGCGGGTTAGATGATGAACCCGGGTTTGAGGGATTCCACCCATCATTGAGAAGATTGAAGAAAGTATCGTCGTTGCCTCCCGACATTGTTTTTTTTTTTGCAGTTAATTGAAGTTGAAAGATTGAGAGTATTGAGAGGATTTAGAAGTGGAAGTGTGAATAAAAATGGTGTTTTGATTGTGTATTTATAGTGGTAAAAAAAGGTTTTTGAATTTTTTTTAATCAATTCTAGCCGTTAGGGACTAAAAATGAAATTTTTTTTAAAAGTTAACGGCTAGTAGCCGTTAGAGGGACTAAAAATGAAAATTTTTTGAATTTTTTTTTGGTTCAGCGCTTAACGCGCGTTACGAAGCCAACGGCCAGGGACCAACGGCGTTAACTTTCTCCGCTTCCATCGCTATAACGCCGATAACGGCGTTAATAGCCCCCTAACGGGCGTTAGGGCGTTACGAATGGGACTGCTCTTACCTTTCATTAAAATACCCACTATATAAAAATATACCCTACTAAATACCTCACTCACATATACTCACAAACCAAATAAATAATTATAAAACTTTAAGGTGAGCTGTTCACCTTAACTTCTCTTGAGTTGCGTGACTTGTGCGTGAGTGTGAAGCTTGGACATGGGAGTCACGAGTGAGGTGGAGGGAGTGGTGACCGAGTCACCCTCCTTACCATCTAGCCTCAGTGCATGGCTTGTTTTGTTCACAATTTATTTGAGCTGCTATACTATAATGCTTATAAAACGATTAAATTAATATGGTGATGTACAGATGTATTAAATTGTGTATAGTTCAATGCACTTTAAAAGTTTTGTATAAAATATTGAAACGGTGATGTGGCAATGATGTGACAGTGCATTGGACTTTGTATCATACCATGCACTAAAGTTGATCTAAGTTTACAATACATATATGTAGTCATCAATCGTAACTTTTTGTTAGGTTGTAATACCGCTCCTAATAGAGCTAGGGAATGGGCGGCAAGTGTAAGCTCCCGGAAAATTTCAATGTACTTAAAACCTTAACCAGAAATTAAGCACGATTTATATTATCATGAAATTTTCTAAACACCACGTTTGCATATCATTTAGCATATGCATGATCAACCCAGCTTGAGCGTTCATAAATATACCGTTGTAATCAGAACGAAATTCCCCACGATCCTGAAAATTTTAAAATACGTAACGAATACGTAAAAATTTTTAAAAATACGAAATAAATTTTAATAAAAACGTATTAAATTCATATTGGGCTTAGAAACTTATCAGGCCTCGTATACCACCCGAATCAAACCCACATTTCCTTTGGGCCTCACGATAACTTAAGCCCAACCCACCCAATATTTTGTTTGGGCCTACGCCGGTTTGTAATTCGAGGCCAACACCAACTAAATTTGGGCCTATGATTTCTTAGTACACGATCTCAATGAAACCAAGCCCAAGCCCACTCAACTTACCCTTTGGGCCTCGCCAAATTGCCGGCCCAATGCCAACCCAACACTACACCAATTTGATCATTAGTAAAATTATGTTTGTGATTTCCTTGTGTTAAAACCGGTCGAACAAAAAAAAAAGAAACAAAACCAACACAAAGACTTAGAACTTTTCTCTTGAATCCTATGTGTTGCGTGTGCAGGTGAAATGGGAGATAAAACCATGCTCCTAAAACTCCTAAACAACACTAAAATATAGCCTAGTAATATAATATAACCCCTCTAATCCCTTTGACCACCCATTGACCTTATAAACCACGGGGTATTATGTTTGCTTTGATTCGACTAGGCGAGATCATGCCTCCCAAATTCTTGCTGCCACCCTTGCACGCTCAAAACCAAAGAAACACGTGACTTATTAGCTTAGAACATAGACAATCTAGGAGTAAAATAATGAAAATACCATGCTCTTTTCTCCTTTAAAGACCTACCTCAAGACTTGACACAAACTCACAAATACATTTCACATTCAACTCTCAACAACTCACTCTCACTCACTAGCAAAGAAACCGTTCACTGTGGAAGCTTAAGTTCGAAAGAAACAACAAGGGAAATAATACGCTAAGGATTTGGTTAAATCATATCGGGTTAGTCGAACAAGTTATAAGGAGAACAAGGGTTCTCTTGGGTGTCTAAGCTCGTCCTCACATCGTCACCACTCTACACGAGTGCTGTAAGTCACTTTCAACTTGTTTACATTTCCATTTCCTCGTTTGTACTTAGTTATCACACGTTAAATAAGATTATGTGCACCATTTCATATACAACTCGTATAATACGCATGATATAGCTTAACACGACACATTGTCACATGTTAACACTAGCCTAAAACGTTTTATTACACAACACAAACACATATTTAGCACTCGTACACTTTGTAAAACCACGCGAGACCAAATGGGCCTAAAGCCCAACTGCCGAGCCCATTAAGCCCAAACTAAGTCCAAGTAAAGCCCAACCCGGCCCAATAAGTCAATAATAAGCCTATAAGCTATAAAAAGGAGTTAGAAATAAGTTGTAACCGTTTTACAAAGTTTTCTTTTTCTAAAAATGATTTTCGGACTTAATTTGCAAATATTATTGTCCTTGGGTTAAAAGTGTAACTTTTCAGAAGTTAAAGGCATGTTTTAAAATGTATATACTTATGCATGAAAAGTCTATGGACCATTATGGTCATTTTCGAAAGTAAAAGGGGTAAAACCCACATGCATGCGCACGTATGAAACCACAAAGACCAGTTATGTAAATAACCTAAACTAGTTATAATTAAAGTTTAGGGTGGAAAGTGTACATTTGGGAAAGTGAAGGTTTAAAGCGTATAAATATAATTTGGAGGACTATTTTCGTAAAAGCAGTTTTACCATGGGGTAAAACTGTCAAAACTGAAAGTTTTGGTATAAAAATATAATCGGGTATAAAGTGTTATTTTCTCAAACTTGGAGGACTAAACTCGTACTTTTCATACCTTGAGGGTAAAAAGTGTAAATTCAGAAAAAGTTTAGAAAAACTAATAATTTTATCATAACTTCGGAAAAACGAGTATTTTGATCATATGAATGTATTATTTTCTGATATCGATGAACATAATTCATATATGAATATATCTCTATATTATATATAACAGGAGGCATTTGGCATTAATGCCACCTCAATGCCCAGTAATTGTTTTTCATGCCACATAAGCATTTTTGGTCGAACTAAGCAATTTATTAATCCACCTAAGCATTAATTGTTAAATTTCGGATTTTTATTAATTTTTTTTTAATTTTCGGATTTTTATTAAACATTTTTGAAAATTGTTTATAAAAAAGGTGCCTTGCAAGGATTGAACCTTGGTCATTTGGATAAATAACATGTGTGTTTACCACTAAGGCAACATGATTTTTTGGAATATTTGTTGCAAGTCTAAAATTATAAATCTATACAACCAATTATGTAGGAGAATCCCTACAACTTAGGTAGCCCTAAACAAAACATATACATAAAAAATTCGGTTCATTCATATTTTTTTTCTCAATTGTATGCCTCTTTTTTCCTAGAAACCCTAATGGTCTCTGTTATATTTTTTTACATATTGTTTGTTTCTTTGCTGCCTTTTGCAGTTTGGTTGTAATGGTTCATGAAGTAGATGATGATGTTCATGGGAATTATGTTTATAGAACTAATGATACCTCTATCTCACATATAGGTTTCTTTTTGTTTATTAATTAATATACTTTTCTGTGCATGTATAACTGTAGCAAGAGTCGGAAGCAATCATTTGGCTATAATAACGTCTTCAAACCAAAAAGGTTAGAATCATAAGATTAACTTTTTATTAGTATAATGTGTTGTTAAAATTTTCTATTAATCATGTATATCTACTGTCATATTTTCATGCATGCTGATATCCAATTTTGTTTTTTCATGTATATTGTCATCTTTAATGTTTAGGTGATGTTGATCGCATGATTTGATTTTATTGATATTTATTATTTTATTATATTTAATTTATACGATCCTCAATTTCGTCCGCCTCGACTCAGCAAATTAATGACAAATTAGTGTTGATGAATTAACTAGAGTAGACTCGCTAATTGATGATGGAGGTTACCAGCCAAGTCCTAATCTGGACTTTAATGTTGGTGTGGAACATGGTCATTCTGATAAAGGTCCGTATTCTAGCATACTTCTTTCTCTATTATATTTAATACTTTAATACAGAAAACTTAGAAATCCAGAAATCCGAGAATCAGATAACAAATTGAAGATATAGTGGAGAGAAGTAGAAAACAAAGCTTGTTTTAGTCCTGTAGATATACTGGACATGGAATGTATTTTTGTTCATCAAGCAAGAATTTAAATAATAAAAAAGAGAAAAAACCCTCCACATAAACATTTTCCCAACATACTAGGATCATTTCTGTAATAGCTAACTATTGGAAGATATTGCGTTTCCTCTCTGTGATGTCTGACATTTTTGGCATACTTCACATCCCAGGTCACTGTATTTAAGCAGCGTGCAAATAAAGTGGCTAATCTAAATAAAAGATTGATTGGAATTAAAGTTGGTGACTTTTGGTAAGTGCACTAAGTTTTAAGTCCTTGCTAATATTGAATCAATATGTATGGTAACTTGTGGATTATTGAATGTAGTTACGTCAACGAATGACTTCTTCTTGGTCAGCTTCATGGAAATCGGTTTACCATCACACTGAGTTTTGGGCATGAATTCATAAGATACATTCTCATTCTTTCGAAGTTGTGGTATACCACATTCAAATTATCATCAACTATTAATCTATAATTTGTGTCGTATTTATAATGTATTTAATATGATATGACTACTGTGTACACTCAGGGTTATGCACTTTTAGCAATTCAAGCATGCTTCCAACAGTTACGACTAATTCCCAAGCAGAAAGTGGTCAAGAGGCGATACTGTTCATAGGTCTATATTTAATTGCATTCGCCACAGGTGGAATTAGAGCGATGTGCCTTCAATGGGAGCTGGCCAGTTTGACCAAAGTGACCCCAAAGAAGCAAAATCACTTGCAAGCTTCTTCAACTGGTTTTTGTTCAGCATCACAACTGGTGTTGTATTTGGTGGATCAGATCTAACCAAGGTTAGGATTGGGGGTTCGGTATATGCTCCGTAGCTGTGTTAGTATCAGCTGATTTTCTACTCATGGGGAAATCTGTGTATCAGAACTATGTACCTAAAGGAAGCCTAATTAATCACATTATACAGCAAGACTAACTTAAAGAATACATACAAATTTATTAGTAAGAAACAGATATAACAGATACTTATAAATTGGAATCAAATGTTTCTTCGATTTCCCTAATGTAGAATAGTTATTTTACTTGCTTCTTAATATTATTTAAAACTACATATTAATGCAGCAGTGCCTGTTGTACGCAACACATATGACTATTAACAAAATTCAAGGACAAACATTAACACAAGCATGATTGTTTCTACAACGGCCGGTTTTTTCTCACGGGCAACTATACATAGCCGTATCAAGGGTGAAAAGCAGAAAAGGGTTAAAGATTTTATGTTGTGATGAAGAAGGGAAATACGCAAAATCAACAACAAATGTTATCTACAAATAAGCTTTGTTTAGAATTTAAGTTAACTGTTATATCACTTTAATACATTTTCATTATCTACAACTTTACAAACATACAGAAAATTCATAATGTTGTAAAAATTGTATATGTTGTGTTATTAACCATCTATGCAAACCATACAATTATTTATAATTCTTAACAAAAAAATAAAAAATAAAACCAACAACTAAAAACCAAAGAAACAATTTTGGAGTTTTTTAGGAGATCATTCTATTTTAGAAAATTAATTATCAAAGTATGTATTTTTGAAACTAATTAACAAAATACGTACTCAATTATTTTCTTTTTCTGTTTTCAAAAATAAAAAGTTCTTGAAAAATGATTTTTAACAGCCATTATCCCTATATCGTAATCCTCATTTCCTTAAGTCGTATCATTGCCGACCTTGACGTCTATAACTCGGAGAAATTTTATATATGTGATCTTTTGATATAATCTCACTTCACTCAAATACGAGTATGCGACCATCATTATGAAAAATATACGAAAAAACTCAATATCATTACAAACTAAGGAAGAATAAACCAACAAAATTTAATTGATTCACTCAAATGCATCGGAAATGCCATGAAGGAACCAAAACTAATAGGGAAAATGACAAAAAAATGCATCAAACTTGACACTTTTTGTGATTGTGTGTAGCCAACTATTTTTTTCATTGTAACACAAACCTTTTAAATTTTTGTTATTGTATGTACGATTTCCAACATGTCACAACACGTGGACTGCCACATAATACGGAGCTGACATTATGGTTATTCATGAAACTGGAGATGGAAAGATTTACAAGGCAATCGTTGGTTACCTACCATTGATGCTAAAACTCCGAAAAGTTCCGATTTTGACAAATTGGGCCTCAATATTTCAATTGCACCCAAATATACGGCCTTTGTATTCAATTGTTATTTTTCACATGTTGTATGATTTTATGTTCTCTTATCATTTTTGTATACACATTATGAAAGTACCCAATATCATTTTTTTATAATATGGGTGCTGGTGATGTGCAAAGAGAGTGAACGCAATTCTGAATGACCACTTCTACTATACCTTTGTTGATATCCAAAGATGTGAGCCTGTTCACGATACAGATTAATCAAATGAAAGAACTGTGACTCAAAACTCCATTCTGACATTCTTCTCCTCATTAAAGGATCAAGAAGATGTCTAAAAGAGTTAAATCGTTGCTCTTCAAAATCTGAAGGTTGCGATTCATCAGCACCACAAGCACTGCTATCCTCAATTTCCAACGTAGCATCTTCACATAATGCAAGCTGCCATAAAATATCAAGGTGAATACTTCCAATATCTTCCGGTACATCCTTGCTACCATTTCCAAATTATTGGAGCAATGTAGTACCCATGTATTGTCCTTTGAGGCAGCTAGAAACAAAAGAAACTAAAAAAAAGTTGAAGGGAAACTCTTGCATCTGGCGTTGATTTGGGATCCAGCAAAATAAGCTAAGAAAAAGGACTAAATTATATGACTTCTCTCCAAGAATATTCACAATATGATGATTGGTAATTCACTTTTTCATAGTAATCACTTTCTATGATTAACTTTATGCAAATGATTTCCATGGTACTTATATTTTGATGCTTATAAAAACTTAAGATTTCAAGCTTTATGAATAGGAGGGACTGATGCATTTTCCTTGATTGTGGTTTATAAGATTTCAAGTTTTATGATTTCATTTAACAGTTATTTGGACTAAATATGTGTTTGAGAGTTCGTTTTTTTTACCTTTGAAGTGTTTTATCATCACATAAATGTCTTTAGACAATAGGTTTTTGGTTTGATTCAGTTCTTAATATTTAAGTGTTTATTATGGATTCAACTGATGAAAGGCCGCCCACTGAGGTTACATTGTAATTTTGTAGATACATACAGGTAACCGTAGTAATATTTAAAGGGTATATGATTCGGTCCTAGACAGTCAAGTTTTTATCACGCAAGCTAGCCACTTGTGAATGGCCAACCGTAACAAACTTCAAACAGTCTGAAACCAAATGCAATGAAGATCAGGAGAGTTTAGGGTTTCCCCAGGTCGTTATGTCCCAACGAGTTGTGCGATGAATCACCAAACGAATAGTGATCGAGAGGATTTGAACGGAAAAGATTTGTGATTGATTATAACTACAGAAAAAGTTTATAAACTACAGGGGCTTAAATGCAAATTAAAGAAAATTAAAAAGATAAAATATATTAAATAAATGCTATCACTATTTGCAAAATGATGTTTTTGATTTTTCTTTTATAAAACTTAAATTAAAAAAAAACTACGTGACGTACAAAAGAAAATGTGAAACTTAAACAATATTAATCCTAAAAATATAAAAATGACATTTTTACAAACCTAATGATAAGAGAAAATTTTTAGAAAAAGAAAATTATTTTTAAAACTATTTATCTAAATATTATTAATTAAAAACTATTTTTACTTATTTAATAATAGCTTAAAATACAAGAAAATTTGAAATAAAGCTAGAAAAATGAAATTATGACTTGGAAAAATCTAAAATAACTAAAGAGAATTTTCAAAACTAATTTTATATTTTTCTGATTAATTTTGTATTTTCTATGAATTAAAAACTATTTAAAACTACTTAAATTGCTTAAAAATACAAATTTAACTAAGAAAAATCTAGAAAAATAATTTTTTTGACTTTTTATATTTATCTTAACCTAGGAAAAATGAAAACTTATTTTTTTGAACTTTTTCTGATTTATTTGTATTAAAAGCTAATTAAAAAGGCTTAAAAACTGTTTTAAATGAAGAAAAATAGCAAACAGTGATGAAAAATTATGAAAATTTCAGGAAAAGTCTAAATTAATATTATGAATCTAGGAAAATTATAAAAACAGTGGGTTATGTGTAAGAAAATGAAACTGCAAAGACAAGTGCTTATAAATAAGCACTAGGAATAAGCAAATGAACACAATAAGCTACCAAACTAAAACAGAAGCTATAATATGCTATAACTACTAGAAAGCAACTAATCTCAACTGCTCTTAACCTCTAAATCACCAGCTACACAGATTTGATGTTTTGAATTAAGTGCTAAAAATCAGTTTTTATCACAACTTTTGAGCTTAAGAACAAGCTTGTCAAATAAGCTAAACTTAAAACCAGAAGTTGAAACCTAGGCTAGACCTGGCTAACTACTTATGAACCAAATACCAGACCTAGATAAGCTAAATTGAGCTTGCTACAAGCCCTGCAATTCACCTGTGCACACTCAGTATTAACTGAGTCAGTGCACAGGGGAAATAAGCCCTAATTGACAAGCCATTTTGAGGCTTGTAAAAAATTACAAAAATTCAATAAAAATCACAATAAGTAACTAGACCAGCTGAACTAGAAAAACCCCAAGTTTCACTTGATTTGACCCAAAACTGAACCCATGAAAAATCATCCAAGGTGGGCTAAAACTGACTTTTTCATGTTTTTGACTTTTGAAACAGTTTGGAGATTTTGACTTTGATGAACTTTGAGACCAATTTGTGGACTGATCTTGATGTTAAATGATGAAATGAACTTAATGCAATCTATGTCTATGATATCTAAGCACAAAACAAGTTTTTGCTTTACTAAATCTCAACAGTTAAGCAAATAAGACAGATTAATGATGATTTTGACTTTGAGAGTGTGCAGGCACAATGTGATGACTAGAATGAGTACAAATGATCTTAACCAACCTAAACCAACAGGTCTTACCCACTGAACAAGCCTCAAACACAGGCTAACCAACTGATCCAAACACCAATTAAAACACTGATTTGCAATGTAAACTAAGGTACCTACTGAACTAGCTTGAATTATTGATTAAACTGAGTTTAATTATCCTAATTATAACTTAATAAACAGATAAATACTACTCCTAACCACAAATACAGATTATGCAGTAACTGAAAATGAACTTACATATGGTCCTAGCCACAATGGCTTGAAATCAATCAACCAAAGAACACAGGATCACTAACCTATTCTAAACCATCACCTAGCTCAATATCAACCCAAATCCAGCTCTGCATCAACCTATATCCAATTCCATCTCCATTTGGGCCCAGTTTGACTTTCATTGACCAGATATCAAAGTTGTTCGAAATTGATTTATAAGCTTACAAAAAGCTATAAGAAGCTTATATAAGCTTATTTGTACTGAGAAATAAGCTTCTAAAAGCTTGAATGTAGGAGTTTGAAACTGAAATTTTAAACAGTAAGCATGAAACTTGAAATCAAACTAAAACTTTGAATTGAACTTTGAAAGTGCATTACAATGATAAAGTGACTTGAGTTTAATACATAGAACCAAAAGACTACAGCTTTTACACTTAACTAAAACTTTAATACTAAAAACGACATATGTGAAATTTAAAAAACTAAAAAAACTACTCTTCAAGCTTCTCTTGCTTCCTTTTTATATGCAAAACATCTTCTCTCACTCCTCTGAGCTAATCCCATCATAATTTTGGACCATTGGATAGCTTGATATATTCTTGGCCGTTTGATCAAATTTTGGCGCCAAAATGTATATAAGCCAGTTGGGGTTTGAGTGTTAGGGGGAGGGATGCATTAAATGCATTTTGGAGTTTGGTGGAGGTGGAGGGATAAGGGGAGTGGGAATTGAGCTGGAGTGATGGGAGGATTGAGTGTTGCAGGTGGGTTGTTGAAGAAGAAGAAAAAGGCGCGGGGTGGTTTGTTTGACCAGTGGGTTGACCGAGGTTTAATATTAAAGGTAAGGGGTCAAAATGAAGGGGTCACAAAGGATTGGCAGGGTCCAAAGGGGTTTTGACAAGGTCCAAAATGATATAAAGGGTATTAATAACAAGGACTTGTTATGCAAATTCTGAAAATACAAGGACCAATTCTGCCATTTTGTCAAAGTTGTTTCAAGGGACCACAATTGACAAGTTTCCATAGTACAAGGACCAAACTTGACATTTTCCAATTTCCAAGGACCATTTTTGCTAATTTTTAAACTTGAAGGACCAAATTTGGAATTTCTCAAAACTTTTGATATTTTTCACCAAAGGACTAATTTGACAAGTTATGATTTTAAAAGGACCTTTGGTGACTTTTCTTTTGAAATAAGTGCTTTAGGGACTATTTCTGACAACTTTTGAAACTTGGGGGACTGAAACTGCCAATTATGCAAACTTAGCTCATTTTTCATCTGATTTTAAATATTTTGCATCTGAAACATATAAAATGCAATTTTGAGATATTTTCAGTATTTTGATGCATTTCTGAGCATTTTTAAACGTTTTGCAGTTCAGATTTAACCAAAAATGATGAGTATTTACACACTCATCAATCCCCCACACTAAACTATTGCTAGTCCCTAGCAATCTTTTGAGAAAAACTTAATGTATTTGAATCTCTTTACCAAAAGCCATTACTTCTGGAGTAGCCAAATGTTTTAGTTCAAGTAAGAACCATGGTACACCGATAACCATGTGATTTTGAGCAAACCACCAGCTTCCAACGGATTTGATTTGTCTTTACCAGAAGCCGTTTGCTCTGGAATAGCCAACTCTTAGATAAATTATCAATATTATCTTTGGTCAGTCGATTACCAATTATGGTTTTTCCACTGCCTTTACCACAAGCCATAAACTTGCGGGCTAGCCAACTCTTCACTAATTAAAGATATGGTGAGCTGAATACCATACAATTTTGGGCAAATTGCAAGCCGTCAACGGATTTGAGATATCTTTACCAAGAGCCGTTTGCTCCTGGATTAGCCAATCCTTTTGTTTATTAGACATGGCAGACTGATAACCACAAGCTGAGTAAGTGTAAAACACTTACTCAAAAAAAAAATTTTGGCCAAAAATGGGGGAATTGGGCGGTATAATTACATGATAAAATTCGTGAGAATTCCCCCCCACACTTAGAAATGAATATTGCCCTCAATATTCAAAGTACCGGCGGTTATGCCGAAACAAAGAACGTAAAAGGGAAATACTACGACCATTATTTTGAAAGATTTTTTTTTTTTCTTACTAACTTATATATATACACAACATGTGGGGCAACCCCCCCCCCCCCACACTAGGGTGGTAGAAAGATAGAAAGAAGTCAGAAATATGGGAGAAAACCCATATGGCATGCTACTGTTTTTGATTCCCGAGTCGCTAGCTTGACTCGATCCCCGTATTCATTTGTTCATGGGGAAGCAACGTGGAAAAGCAATCTCGATCGGACTTTCGTTCACAGTGTTAATAAACATATGAACATCAGAAAGTTCCACACCGACGAGATACAACCGCGGTATTGTTAATAGTAGAAACTATAAGGGATGATACCGGGGTCAAAGATGGTGTCCTCATTCCCGAAAGAGAAAAGGGAAAGAGCAACCACACCATCTGTGAAGAATGGAATAAAGATGTGCATGAGAATGCATGTCCATTCCTCATCAGAAAGAAGCAAATCACCATTTTTGACATTTTTAAGCTTAAACTTGAAGCTTATATGGTGATTGTCAATAAGATGTCCGGGAGGGAGGGTGGGAAACGGTTCTTCAATCAACAGATTTTCTAGAAAAAGGATGTCCCCCTCCGAATCAAAGTAAGTATTATCAATTCCCGTTGGAATTGACTCATCACTAAGAAAGGCATCGACTTCATTCCAAAAGTTGTCATCTTCCTCATCAGGAGTGAGAGAAGGGATGGAAGAGTCGGGAATGATAAGACTAGAAGATGATGGATCATTTTTGAGCAATTCATCAATGGGAAGAATGTCTCCCATTGGATCACAAACATCATCATCCAATTCAGATGAAACTGAAGAGAGTTTGGTTTCATCCACAGAGTTAATAAACTCGATACGACAAACTGATTCCGGAGGTGGGACAAGTGGTGTGCTCTTAGAGCTAGCAATTTCCACCACTTCCGATGAAGTCTCCGATTCTAGATCATCATCATCAAGTACACTCTTGACTTCCCTGATACAACTTTCAAACCATTTGTTTGAACCAGGGTTGATTTTCAAAGCTTTTAACTCAACACGTTTTTGGTGACTCCTCTTAACCGTGAAATTTGAGAGTGTTGCATTGAATCTTTCAGATTTTTGATCAATTGTGGCAACACTCTGTTTAGACAGAGGTTTGGAGTTCTGGTTGATATTCAATGTGAGTTCTTCGTTGTCAACCCGTATGGTCAACTCTTCAGCAAATACATCAATCAGAGCACGACTCGTTCTTAAGAAAGCTCTCCCTAAGATGAGGGGAACTCTAGGATCTGCATCGAAGTCTACTACAACAAAGTCAGTAGGAAAGTGAAACTTTCCTACTTTCATCACGACATCCTCGGCTATCCCAAGTGGACGAGTTATGGTACGGTCCGCTAGCTCGAGTGTCATACAAGTGGGTGAAAGTTTAGGAAGAGACAGTTTCTTCCATACTGAGAGTGGCATGAGGTTAATGCTAGCGCCAAGATCGGCCAAGGCGGAGCATTGAACCATCCCCAAGAAATCACACGGGATTAAAAAGCTGCCAGGGTCTTCAAGCTTTTTGGGAAGCTTCTTGAGAAGGACCGCTGAGCATTGCTCATTGAGAGGGGTTTTAGCCATCTCCGATAGCTTATCTTTGTTGGTCAGTAAGCCTTTAAGCGTGGATGCAAATTTGGGCATTAGAACGAGAGCATCAACGAAGCTTATATCAAAGTGTAGCTCATTGAAGATTTGGAAATTTTTTTCCATTTGCTATTTGTTTTTGTCTTTGAGCTTCTCATCATTCATTCTTGATGGGTAAGGAAGCTGACTAGACTTTTGAGCCGGGATGGAAGTCATTTCGGGCTCAGAATTTTTCTTCGGAACTTCGGGTTTCGGACTTAAAGCTTGGACTACCGAAGGTGGGACGTGTGCGGTACTTCGTGGGCTTGAGAATTGCACCTTGTCCGTTGTATCCTTGGTAACTTGACTCATTGCTCCTGGTGGAGGAGGCATTGGAGTCGAAGGTCCATTGTGCGTCTTACCACTACGAGTGGTGACGGCTTTCAACTCGGCATTGGGATTAGGAATTGTATTACTTGGGAGTCCTCCAGAAGATGATGAAGCTTTGTTCATATTCATGTTCATGAAACTGCTCATCATATTCTTTAACTCATTTGTCTGCCGAGACATTGTGGTATCAATTTCCTTTTTTAGCTCAACTCTCATGTTATTGATCTGAGTTTGCATTGAACGTATGCTTGACTCAGTAATTTTCATGAAGTCATTTGGCAGGGGAGCTTGAGAAGGTTGTTGATAACTTTGATGATTTGGAGCTTGATATGGTTGGTTGAAATTGTTCCGGTTTTGATTGAAATTTTGAGAGTTATTAAAGTTTTGTCCTTGATTCGGAACAAAGCGATTTTGATTGCCATGGTTTTGCACAGGAAGAAAACCAGGTGGTGTCATACCGCTAGGTGCACGGTAGTGAGGATCAGCTTGTGGTCGGTATTGATTGTGGTTTACCGAAGCTACGGGAGCTTGGTAAAAAGAAGCATCGGTTGCTTGACAATCATAATACGCGTGTGTACCACTACAAGTTTCACACACCTTGTTTACGGCTTTGATTGGTTCCGGCTTATGAATTTCGCTTTTGATTTCCTTTACCTCTTTCATCATACAATGGATGACGTCCGTTAGAGCGGCTATCGGAGCTGCTAACTCAGAAGAGTTACTGGATGAAGAAGCAGGAGTGTTCGGAGTATTGACTTTGTTGCGAGAAATAGGAACTTTTGATTTTTGCTCGCAAATCTCAATCACATCTTTAGGCTT
Source organism: Chrysanthemum seticuspe (assembly GCA_019973895.1). NCBI lineage: Eukaryota > Viridiplantae > Streptophyta > Magnoliopsida > Asterales > Asteraceae > Chrysanthemum > Chrysanthemum seticuspe. Next base: position 149,932,726 of record BPTQ01000008.1, on the reverse strand, counting down.
ACGATTCAAGATATTGCTGCCTGCGGCTGCATTCAAAGAATCTTGATCGTTACCGTTCAACCCATTATAAAAGATATTGACTTGTTGAAGCTCCGTGAATTCATGATGGGGGCATTTCCTGAGGAGATCTTTGAATCTCTCCCATGCCTCTCCAAAGTTTTCATCGAAATTTTGACGAAATCCAGAAATTTCATTTTTAAGATTAGTCGTCTTTGATGGAGGAAAGAAATAATTTACAAACTTTTGGACAAGATCCTCCCAAGTTTCGATAGATCGAGGGGGTTCTTTTTCCAGCCAAATCCGGGCTGTCCCCTCAAGTGAGAATGGAAAAAGCATCAACTTGATTACTTTTTGTGGCACATCCTTGAAATTGATAGTTGAAGTCAACTTGTTAAACCAACGGATGTGTGCATACGGGTCTTCTCGATCAAACCCGTGGAATTGATTTGTAGACACAAGTTGAATCAAATGTGTCTTTAATTCAAAGTGATCAGAATTGATTGCTGGTAGAATGATGGCATCTCCATAACCCTCGGTGGGTGCCTGGAGCATTTCTGCCATAGTTCGTTCGTCTGCCATATTGTTGTTTAAAATAGTACGAATCTCGGGTTTGACTATTTGGGCAGCACGTCTACGAGAACGTCTTCTAGGAATTTCTGCTAGATCACGCAAAGGACTCAATGATCTAGAAGAACGAGTGCGCATGCACTAGAGTTAACTCTAAGGACTCTCAGAGTTGAGGAAGGGAATTATGAAAATGGGGAAAGGAGATTCTTTTTGAGTTTTATGGTTTTGATAAGTAGATATAACAACAAATCCAATTAAAATAAAATCGAGGCAAAACAACAGTGAACTTAAACCAATAATCACAAGATGAATGGCACCAAACACAAGGACACAAAGGCAAGTTTTAATCTTTGGTTCGGGAACTTATTATGGTCGTACCCCCAGTTAGGTAGTACACTGCCTTGGTTTGCGGTGGTAATCTTTTATGTTGTTATTATTAAACAAAGAAAACGACAAATCTTTTTGTATTTTTATCTTTGATATATATATAGAAACAAAAGAAAAATATTTTTGTGTTTTATACGTTTTTGGATGTTTTTGGGTTTTTGGATTTTTTATAAGAATATATATAGATATAGATATGGTATGAACAAAGAGTGAATATTCAAATCACTAATCTGCTAAACGGGAGATAATTAGCACAGCTCCCCGGCAACGGCGCCAAAAATTTGATCGGTCCAAACCGTCAAGTTTTCTCACACAAGCTAGCCACTTGTGAATGGCTGACCGTAAGAAACTTAAAACAGTTCAGACACCAATGCAATGAAGATCAGGAGAGTTTAGAGTTTCCCCAGGTCGTTATGTCCCAACGAGCTGTGCGATGAATCACCAAACGAATAGTGATCGAGAGGATTTGAACGGAAAAGATTTGTGATTGATTATAACTACAGAAAAAGTTTATAAACTACAGGGGCTTAAATGCAAATTAAAGAAAATTAAAAAGATAAAATAAATTAAATAAATGCTATCACTATTTGCAAAATGATGTTTTTGATTTTTCTTTTATAAAACTTAAATTAAAAAAAACTACGTGACGTACAAAAGAAAATGTGAAATTTAAACAATATTAATCCTAAAAATATAAAAATGACATTTTTACAACCTAATGATAAGAGAAAATTTTTAGAAAAAGAAAATTATTTTTAAAACTATTTATCTAAATATTATTAATTAAAAACTATTTTTACTTATTTAATAATAGCTTAAAATACAAGAAAATTTGAAATAAAGCTAGAAAAATGAAATTATAACTTGGAAAAATCTAAAATAACTAAAGAGAATTTTCAAAACTAATTTTATATTTTTCTGATTATTTTTGTATTTTCTATGAATTAAAAACTATTTAAAACTACTTAAATTGCTTAAAAATACAAATTTAACTAAGAAAAATCTAGAAAAATAATTTTTTTGACTTTTTATATTTATCTTAACCTTGGAAAAATGAAAACTTATTTTTTTGAACTTTTTCTGATTTATTTGTATTAAAAGCTAATTAAAAAGGCTTAAAAACTGTTTTAAATGAAGAAAAATAGCAAACAGTGATGAAAAATTATGAAAATTTCAGGAAAAGTCTAAATTAATATTATGAATCTAAGAAAATTATAAAAACAGTGGGTTATGTGTAAGAAAATGAAACTGCAAAGACAAGTGCTTATAAATAAGCACTGGGAATAAGCAAATGAACACAATAAGCTACCAAACTAAAACAGAAGCTATAATATGCTATAACTACTAGAAAGCAACTAATCTCAACTGCTCTTAACCTCTAAATCACCAGCTACACAGATTTGATGTTTTGAATTAAGTGCTAAAAATCAGTTTTTATCACAACTTTTGAGCTTAAGCACAAGCTTGTCAAATAAGCTAAACTTAAAACCAGAAGTTGGAACCTAGGCTAGACCTGGCTAACTACTTATGAACCAAATACCAGACCTAGATAAGCTAAACTGAGCTTGCTACAAGCCCTGCAATTCACCTGTGCACACTTAGTATTAACTGAGTCAGTGCACAGGGGAAATAAGCCCTAATTGACAAGCCATTTTGAGGCTTGTAAAAAATTACAAAAATTCAATAAAAATCACAATAAGTAACTAGACCAGCTGAACTAGAAAAACCCCAAGTTTCACTTGATTTGACCCAAAACTGAACCCATGAAAAATCATCCAAGGTGGGCTAAAACTGACTTTTTCATGTTTTTGACTTTTGAAACAGTTTGGAGATTTCGACTTTGATGAACTTTGAGACCAATTTGTGGACTGATCTTGATGTTAAATGATGAAATGAACTTAATGCAATCTATGTCTATGATATCTAAGCACAAAACAAGTTTTTGCTTTACTAAATCTCAACAGTTAAGCAAATAAGACAGATTAATGATGATTTTGACTTTGAGAGTGTGCAGGCACAATGTGATGACTAGAATGAGTACAAATGATCTTAACCAACCTAAACCAACAGGTCTTACCCACTGAACAAGCCTCAAACACAGGCTAACCAACTGATCCAAACACCAATTAAAACACTGATTTGCAATGTAAACTAAGGTACCTACTGAACTAGCTTGAATTATTGATTAAACTGAGTTTAATTATCCTAATTATAACTTAATAAACAGATAAATACTACTCCTAACCACAAATACAGATTATGCAGTAACTGAAAATGAACTTACATATGGTCCTAGCCACAATGGCTTGAAATCAATCAACCAAAGAACACAGGATCACTAACCTATTCTAAACCATCACCTAGCTCAATATCAACCCAAATCCAGCTCTGCATCAACCTATATCCAATTCCATCTCCATTTGGGCCCAGTTTGACTTTCATTGACCAGATATCAAAGTTGTTCAAAATTGATTTATAAGCTTACAAAAAGCTATAAGAAGCTTATATAAGCTTATTTGTACTGAGAAATAAGCTTCTAAAAGCTTGAATGTAGGAGTTTGAAACTGAAATTTTAAACAGTAAGCATGAAACTTGAAATCAAACTAAAACTTTGAATTGAACTTTGAAAGTGCATTAAAATGATAAAGTGACTTGAGTTTAATACATAGAACCAAAAGACTACAGCTTTTACACTTAACTAAAACTTTAATACTAAAAACGACATATGTGAAATTTAAAAAACTAAAAAAACTACTCTTCAAGCTTCTCTTGCTTCCTTTTTATATGCAAAACATCTTCTCTCACTCCTCTGAGCTAATCCCATCATAATTTTGGACCATTGGATAGCTTGATATATTCTTGGCCGTTTGATCAAATTTTGGCGCCAAAATGTATATAAGCCAGTTGGGGTTTGAGTGTTAGGGGGAGGGATGCATTAAATGCATTTTGGAGTTTGGTGGAGGTGGAGGGATAAGGGGAGTGGGAATTGAGCTGGAGTGATGGGAGGATTGAGTGTTGCAGGTGGGTTGTTGAAGAAGAAGAAAAAGGCGCGGGGTGGTTTGTTTGACCAGTGGGTTGACCGAGGTTTAATATTAAAGGGAAGGGGTCAAAATGAAGGGGTCACAAAGGATTGGCAGGGTCCAAAGGGGTTTTGACAAGGTCCAAAATGATATAAAGGGTATTAATAACAAGGACTTGTTATGCAAATTCTGAAAATACAAGGACCAATTCTGCCATTTTGTCAAAGTTGTTTCAAGGGACCACAATTGACAAGTTTCCATAGTACAAGGACCAAACTTGACATTTTCCAATTTCCAAGGACCATTTTTGCCAATTTTTAAACTTGAAGGACCAAATTTGGAATTTCTCAAAACTTTTGATATTTTTCACCAAAGGACTAATTTTGACAAGTTATGATTTTAAAAGGACCTTTGGTGACTTTTCTTTTGAAATAAGTGCTTTAGGGACTATTTCTGACAACTTTTGAAACTTGGGGGACTGAAACTGCCAATTATGCAAACTTAGCTCATTTTTCATCTGATTTTAAACATTTTGCATCTGAAACATATAAAATGCAATTTTGAGATATTTTCAGTATTTTGATGCATTTCTGAGCATTTTTAAACGTTTTGCAGTTCAGATTTAACCAAAAATGATGAGTATTTACACACTCATCAATCCCCCACACTAAACTATTGCTAGTCCCTAGCAATCTTTTGAGAAAAACTTAATGGATTTGAATCTCTTTACCAAAAGCCATTACTTCTGGAGTAGCCAAATGTTTTAGTTCAAGTAAGAACCATGGTACACCGATAACCATGTGATTTTGAGCAAACCACCAGCTTCCAACGGATTTGATTTGTCTTTACCAGAAGCCGTTTGCTCTGGACTAGCCAACTCTTAGATAAATTATCAATATTATCTTTGGTGAGTCGATTACCAATTATGGTTTTTCCACTGCCTTTACCACAAGCCATAAACTTGCGGGCTAGCCAACTCTTCACTAATTAAAGATATGGTGAGCTGAATACCATACAATTTTGGGCAAATTGCAAGCCGTCAACGGATTTGAGATATCTTTACCAAGAGCCGTTTGCTCCTGGATTAGCCAATCCTTTTGTTTATTAGACATGGCGGACTGATAACCACAAGCTGAGTAAGTGTAAAACACTTACTCCAAAAAAAAATTTTGGCCAAAAATGGGGGAATTGGGCGGTATAATTACATGATAAAATTCGTGAGAATTCCCCCCCACACTTAGAAATGAATATTGCCCTCAATATTCAAATTACCGGCGGTTATGCCGAAACAAAGAACGTAAAAGGGAAATACTACGGCCATTATTTTGAAAGATTTTTTTTTTCTTACTAACTTATATATATACACAACATGTGGGGCAACCCCCCCCCCATACTAGGGTGGTAGAAAGATAGAAAGAAGTCAGAAATATGGGTGAAAACCCATATGGCATGCTACTGTTTTTGATTCCCGAGTCGCTAGCTTGACTCGATCCCCGTATTCATTTGTTCATGGGGAAGCAACGTGGAAAAGCAATCTCGATCGGACTTTCGTTCACAGTGTTAATAAACATATGAACATCAGAAAGTTCCACACCGACGAGATACAACCGCGGTATTGTTAATAGTAGAAACTATAAGGGATGATACCGGGGTCAAAGATGGTGTCCTCATTCCCGAAAGAGAAAAGGGAAAGAGCAACCACACCATCTGTGAAGAATGGAATAAATATGTGCATGAGAATGCATGTCCATTCCTCATCAGAAAGAAGCAAATCACCATTTTTGACATTTTTAAGCTTAAACTTGAAGCTTATATGGTGATTGTCAATAAGATGTCCGGGAGGGAGGGTGGGAAACGGTTCTTCAATCAACAGATTTTCTAGAAAAAGGATGTCCCCCTCCGAATCAAAGTAAGTATTATCAATTCCCGTTGGAATTGACTCATCACTAAGAAAGGCATCGACTTCATTCCAAAAGTTGTCATCTTCCTCATCAGGAGTGAGAGAAGGGATGGAAGAGTCGAGAATGATAAGACTAGAAGATGATGGATCATTTTTGAGCAATTCATCAATGGGAAGAATGTCTCCCATTGGATCACAAACATCATCATCCAATTCAGATGAAACTGAAGAGAGTTTGGTTTCATCCACAGAGTTAATAAACTCGATACGACAAACTGATTCCGGAGGTGGGACAAGTGGTGTGCTCTTAGAGCTAGCAATTTCCACCACTTCCGATGAAGTCTCCGATTCTAGATCATCATCATCAAGTACACTCTTGACTTCCCTGGTACAACTTTCAAACCATTTGTTTGAACCAGGGTTGATTTTCAAAGCTTTTAACTCAACACGTTTTTGGTGACTCCTCTTAACCGTGAAATTTGAGAGTGTTGCATTGAATCTTTCAGATTTTTGATCAATTGTGGCAACACTCTGTTTGGACAGAGGTTTGGAGTTCTGGTTGATATTCAACGTGAGTTCTTCGTTGTCAACCCGTATGGTCAACTCTTCAGCAAATACATCAATCAGAGCACGACTCGTTCTTAAGAAAGCTCTCCCTAAGATGAGGGGAACTCTAGGATCTGCATCGAAGTCTACTACAACAAAGTCAGTAGGAAAGTGAAACTTTCCTACTTTCATCACGACATCCTCGGCTATCCCAAGTGAACGAGTTATGGTACGGTCCGCTAGCTCGAGTGTCATACAAGTGGGTGAAAGTTTAGGAAGAGACAGTTTCTTCCATACTGAGAGTGGCATGAGGTTAATGCTAGCGCCAAGATCGGCCAAGGCAGACCATTGAACCATCCCCAAGAAATCACACGGGATTAAAAATCTGCCAGGGTCTTCAAGCTTTTTGGGAAGCTTCTTGAGAAGGACCGCTGAGCATTGCTCATTGAGAGGGGTTTTAGCCATCTCCGATAGCTTATCTTTGTTGGTCAGTAAGCCTTTAAGCGTGGATGCAAATTTGGGCATTAGAACGAGAGCATCAACGAAGCTTATATCAAAGTGTAGCTCATTGAAGATTTGGAAAATTTTTTCCATTTGCTTTTTGTTTTTGTCTTTGAGCTTCTCATCATTCATTCTTGATGGGTAAGGAAGCTGACTAGACTTTTGAGCCGGGATGGAAGTCATTTCGGGCTCAGAATTTTTCTTCGGAACTTCGGGTTCCGGACTTAAAGCTTGGACTACCGAAGGTGGGACGTGTGCGGTACTTCGTGGGCTTGAGAATTGCACCTTATCCGTTGTATCCTTGGTAACTTGACTCATTGCTCCTGGTGGAGGAGGCATTGGAGTCGAAGGTCCATTGTGCGTCTTACCACTACGAGTGGTGACGGCTTTCAACTCGGCATTGGGATTAGGAATTGTATTACTTGGGAGTCCTCCAGAAGATGATGAAGCTTTGTTCATATTCATGTTCATGAAACTGCTCATCATATTCTTTAACTCATTTGTCTGCCGAGACATTGTGGTATCAATTTCCTTTTTTAGCTCAACTCTCATGTTATTGATCTGAGTTTGCATTGAACGTATGCTTGACTCAGTAATTTTCATGAAGTCATTTGGCAGGGGAGCTTGAGAAGGTTGTTGATAACTTTGATGATTTGGAGCTTGATATGGTTGGTTGAAATTGTTCCGGTTTTGATTGAAATTTTGAGAGTTATTAAAGTTTTGTCCTTGATTCGGAACAAAGCGATTTTGATTGCCATGGTTTTGCACAGGAGGAAAACCAGGTGGTGTCATACCGCTAGGTGCACGGTAGTGAGGATCAGCTTGTGGTCGGTATTGATTGTGGTTTACCGAAGCTACGGGAGCTTGGTAAAAAGAAGCATCGGTTGCTTGACAATCATAATACGCGTGTGGACCACTACAAGTTTCACACACCTTGTTTACGGCTTTGATTAGTTCCGGCTTATGAATTTCGCTTTTGATTTCCTTTACCTCTTTCATCATACAACGGATGACGTCCGTTAGAGCGGCTATCGGAGCTGCTAACTCAGAAGAGTTACTGGATGAAGAAGCAGGAGTGTTCGGAGTATTGACTTTGTTGCGAGAAATAGGAACTTTTGATTTTTGCTCGCAAATCTCAATCACATCTTTAGGCTTACGATTTAAGATATTGCCGCCTGCGGCTGCATTCAAAGAATCTTGATCGTTACCGTTCAACCCATTATAAAAGATATTGACTTGTTGAAGCTCCGTGAATTCATGATGGGGGCATTTCCTGAGGAGATCTTTGAATCTCTCCCATGCCTCTCCAAAGTTTTCATCGAAATTTTGACGAAATCCAGAAATTTCATTTTTAAGATTAGTCGTCTTTGATGGAGGAAAGAAATAATTGACAAACTTTTGGACAAGATCCTCCCAAGTTTCGATAGATCGAGGGGGTTCTTTTTCCAGCCAAATCCGGGCTGTCCCCTCAAGTGAGAATGGAAAAAGCATCAACTTGATTACTTTTTGTGGCACATCCTTGAAATTGATAGTTGAAGTCAACTTGTTAAACCAACGGATGTGTGCATACGGGTCTTCTCGATCAAACCCGTGGAATTGATTTGTAGACACAAGTTGAATCAAATGTGTCTTCAATTCAAAGTGATCAGAATTGATTGCTGGTAGAATGATGGCATCTCCATAACCCTCGGTGGGTGCCTAGAGCATTTCTGCCATAGTTCGTTCGTCTGCCATATTGTTGTTTAAAATAGTACGAATCTCGGGTTCGACTATTTGGGCAGCACGTCTACGAGAACGTCTTCTAGGAATTTCTGCTAGATCACGCAAAGGACGCAATGATCTAGAAGAACGAGTGCGCATGCACTAGAGTTAACTCTAAGGACTCTCAGAGTTGAGGAAGGGAATTATGAAAATGGGGAAAGGAGATTCTTTTTGAGTTTTATGGTTTTGATAAGTAGATATAACAACAAATCCAATTAAAATAAAATCGAGGCAAAACAACAGTGAACTTAAACCAATAATCACAAGATGAATGGCTTCTTTGAAAAAGGTACACCAAACACAAGGACACAAAGGCAAGTTTTAATCTTTGGTTCGAGAACTTATTATGGTCGTACCCCCAGTTAGGTAGTACACTGCCTTGGTTTGCGGTGGTAATCTTTTATGTTGTTATTATTAAACAAAGAAAACGACAAATCTTTTTGTATTTTTATCTTTGATATATATATAGAAACAAAAGAAAAATATTTTTGTGTTTTATACGTTTTTGGATGTTTTTGGGTTTTTGGATTTTTTATAAGAATATATATAGATATAGATATGGTATGAACAAAGAGTGAATATTCAAATCACTAATCTGCTAAACGGGAGATAATTAGCACAGCTCCCCGGCAACGGCGCCAAAAATTTGATCGGTCCAAACCGTCAAGTTTTCTCACACAAGCTAGCCACTTGTGAATGGCTGACCGTAAGAAACTTAAAACAGTTCAGACACCAATGCAATGAAGATCATGAGAGTTTAGAGTTTCCCCAGGTCGTTATGTCCCAACGAGCTGTGCGATGAATCACCAAACGAATAGTGATCGAGAGGATTTGAACGGAAAAGATTTGTGATTGATTATAACTACAGAAAAAGTTTATAAACTACTGGGGCTTAAATGCAAATTAAAGAAAATTAAAAAGATAAAATATATTAAATAAATGCTATCACTATTTGCAAAATGATGTTTTTGATTTTTTTTTATAAAACTTAAATTAAAAAAAACTACGTGACGTACAAAAGAAAATGTGAAACTTAAACAATATTAATCCTAAAAATATAAAAATGACATTTTTACAAACCTAATGATAAGAGAAAATTTTTAGAAAAAGAAAATTATTTTTAAAACTATTTATCTAAATATTATTAATTAAAAACTATTTTTACTTATTTAATAATAGCTTAAAATACAAGAAAATTTGAAATAAAGCTAGAAAAATGAAATTATGACTTGGAAAAATCTAAAATAACTAAAGAGAATTTTCAAAACTAATTTTATATTTTTCTGATTATTTTTATATTTTCTATGAATTAAAAACTATTTAAAACTACTTAAATTGCTTAAAAATACAAATTTAACTAAGAAAAATCTAGAAAAATATTTTTTTGACTTTTTATATTTATCTTAACCTTGGAAAAACGAAAACTTATTTTTTTGAACTTTTTCTGATTTATTTGTATTAAAAGCTAATTAAAAAGGCTTAAAAACTGTTTTAAATGAAGACTAGAAGACAATGAAACTGAAACTGCAAAGACAAGTGCTTATAAAAACAGTGGGTTATGTGTAAGAAAATGAAACTGCAAAGACAAGTGCTTATAAATAAGCACTAGGAATAAGCAAATGAACACAATAAGCTACCAAACTAAAACAGAAGCTATAATATGCTATAACTACTAGAAAGCAACTAATCTCAACTGCTCTTAACCTCTAAATCACCAGCTACACAGATTTGATGTTTTGAATTAAGTGCTAAAAATCAGTTTTTATCACAACTTTTGAGCTTAAGCACAAGCTTGTCAAATAAGCTAAACTTAAAACCAGAAGTTGGAACCTAGGCTAGACCTGGCTAACTACTTATGAACCAAATACCAGACCTAGATAAGCTAAACTGAGCTTGCTACAAGCCCTGCAATTCACATGTTCACACTCAGTATTAACTGAGTCAGTGCATAGGGGAAATAAGCCCTAATTGACAAGCCATTTTGAGGCTTGTAAAAAATTACAAAAATTCAATAAAAATCACAATAAGTAACTAGACCAACTGAACTAGAAAAACCCCAAGTTTCACTTGATTTGACCCAAAACTGAACCCATGAAAAATCATCCAAGGTGGGCTCAAACTGACTTTTTCATGTTTTTGACTTTTGAAACAGTTTGGAGATTTTGACTTTGATGAACTTTGAGACCAATTTGTGGACTGATCTTGATGTTAAATGATGAAATGAACTTAATGCAATCTATGTCTATGATATCTAAGCACAAAACAAGTTTTTGCTTTACTAAATCTCAACAGTTAAGCAAATAAGACAGATTAATGATGATTTTGACTTTGAGAGTGTGCAGGCACAATGTGATGACTAGAATGAGTACAAATGATCTTAACCAACCTAAACCAACAGGTCTTACCCACTGAACAAGCCTCAAACACAGGCTAACCAACTGATCCAAACACCAATTAAAACACTAATTTGCAATGTAAACTAAGGTACCTACTGAACTAGCTTGAATTATTGATTAAACTGAGTTTAATTATCCTAATTATAACTTAATAAACAGATAAATACTACTCCTAACCACAAATACAGATTATGCAGTAACTGAAAATGAACTTACATATGGTCCTAGCCACAATGGCTTGAAATCAATCAACCAAAGAACACAGGATCACTAACCTATTCTAAACCATCACCTAGCTCAATATCAACCCAAATCCAGCTCTGCATCAACCTATATCCAATTCCATCTCCATTTGGGCCCAGTTTGACTTTCATTGACCAGATATCAAAGTTGTTCGAAATTGATTTATAAGCTTACAAAAAGCTATAAGAAGCTTATATAAGCTTATTTGTACTGAGAAATAAGCTTCTAAAAGCTTGAATGTAGGAGTTTGAAACTAAAATTTTAAACAGTAAGCATGAAACTTGAAATCAAACTAAAACTTTGAATTGAACTTTGAAAGTGCATTACAATGATAAAGTGACTTGAGTTTAATACATAGAACCAAAAGACTACAGCTTTTACACTTAACTAAAACTTTAATACTAAAAACGACATATGTGAAATTTAAAAAACTAAAAAAACTACTCTTCAAGCTTCTCTTGCTTCCTTTTTATATGCAAAACATCTTCTCTCACTCCTCTGAGCTAATCCCATCATAATTCTGGACCATTGGATAGCTTGATATATTCTTGGCCGTTTGATCAAATTTTGGCGCCAAAATGTATATAAGCCAGTTGGGGTTTGAGTGTTAGGGGGAGAGATGCATTAAATACATTTTGGAGTTTGGTGGAGGTGGAGGGATAAGGGGAGTGGGAATTGAGCTGGAGTGATGGGAGGATTGAGTGTTGCAGGTGGGTTGTTGAAGAAGAAGAAAAAGGCGCGGGGTGGTTTGTTTGACCAGTGGGTTGACCGAGGTTTAATATTAAAGGTAAGGGGTCAAAATGAAGGGGTCACAAAGGATTGGCAGGGTCCAAAGGGGTTTTGACAAGGTCCAAAATGATATAAAGGGTATTAATAACAAGGACTTGTTATGCAAATTCTGAAAATACAAGGACCAATTCTGCCATTTTGTCAAAGTTGTTTCAAGGGACCACAATTGACAAGTTTCCATAGTACAAGGACCAAACTTGACATTTTCCAATTTCCAAGGACCATTTTTGCCAATTTTTAAACTTGAAGGACCAAATTTGGAATTTCTCAAAACTTTTGATATTTTTCACCAAAGGACTAATTTTGACAAGTTATGATTTTAAAAGGACCTTTGGTGACTTTTCTTTTGAAATAAGTGCTTTAGGGACTATTTTTGACAACTTTTGAAACTTGGGGGACTGAAACTGCCAATTATGCAAACTTTGCTCATTTTTTATCTGCTTTTAAACATTTTGCATTTGAAACATATAAAATGCAATTTTGAGATATTTTCAGTATTTTGATGCATTTCTGAGCATTTTTAAACGTTTTGCAGTTCAGATTTAACCAAAAATGATGAGTATTTACACACTCATCAGTATACGTGCTCACCAACTCATTGAGGTTATTTGATCAGACAAGTAAATTATTTCGAACTGAATTATAATGTGATTATGCTACAGCTTAATTTGAACTACGATAATTGCCAAAAAAAAAATAATACATAACTTTGTTCTTTTCTTAAACATGATCATGGGAAGGTTCTGTGCCAGTTTTATTCTTTTTCATATATCGTGTTTAAAAATTTCTTTCTTTTGTGTATCAAGCTTAATTCAAATTAAATCAGTTTGGCCTATGCGTCTCTTACTTTTTGCCTTAATCAAATACCATATACAAAATCTGTAATGCCGGATAGTAGAAGGGTCATGTTAACACACATATGTACATATGGGTTATAATTTATTTATAAATGTTTCCATGCATATAATATAAAAAGCTGGCTAGAAAGGAAACGGGTCAAATGGGCTCAATGGTTTGTTATACTAACGCATGAAGATCAAGAAAACTTATCACTGTTTAGACTTTTACCTGTTTGTGGCCTGTTTTGCTATCTATACTCAATCCAACTCTTTTGTTATTCTTTTAGCGTAATTAAAGCAACCATCTTCAATTTGATAATGCATTTGAGGTCTTTTTTTCAGGTAATCTCGCAGGGTGCCATTAGTGCAACAATGTTCTCACTAAAAGGCCCTGCAATGGTGCAATCCAAATACCCTACTGCTTTTCCCTTGAAGCATCAACAGAAGGTATAGCTTTAATCAACTATTATACCCACCCACTTATTTTTATGGATCTTGATCTGACCCCTAATCCAACAATTAAAATATTTTGAACGTCACCCATATGTACATTTATTTTAATATCTGATTCCACTCCCTTTGGGCCTTAAATTTAGTCGGATTGTCATTGCAGGATATGAGACTTGCATTAGGTTTAGCCCAGTCTGTTTCTCAATCAACACCAATTCTAGCTGCTGCAAACGAGCTTTACAAGGTGGCTAAGTCTCATGGTCTAGGTGATCATGACTTTTCCGGTGTTATTTAAGCACTTAAAGTCAAACTAAAAGATTAAATAATAACACTACTTGCAAATTTTGGCTTCTTTCAAGTAGCAGCCAGCAGTCACAAGTAGGATTGTTTCTACAACGGCCGGTTTTTACTCACGGGCAACTATACGTAGCCGTATCCAGGGTGAAAAGCAGAAAAGGATTAAGATTATATGTTGTGATGAAGACGGGAAATACACAAAATCAACGACAAATGTTGTCTACAAACAAGCTTTGTTTAGAATTTAAGTTAACTGTTATATCACTTTAATACATTTTCATTATCTACAATTTACAAACATACATAAATTTCATAATGTTGTAAAAATTATATATGTTGTGTTATTAACCATCCACGCAAACTATACAATTATATATAATTCTTAACCAAAAAAACAAAAACCAACAACTAAAAACCAAAGAAACAATTGCTTTATAATATTGTTTGACAATTCTAAAAAATGTATTTCAGTTAACAAAAAACAACAAACAAATAATTATAAGTCATGCCCGCCCATTGGGCGGGCTTCGAGAACTAGTATATATATATATATATATATATATACTAGCTTTCGAAGCCCGCCCGATGGGCGGGCATGGCTTATAATTATTCTTTTGATGGTATTATAAACATAGAATGTGATAAAATAATAAAGTGTAAAAATAAAAACTTGTTAAGCAAATGAGGATTATTAAAACTACTTCTGTTTAAAGACATAAAACGCAACACTTGGGTATACATGTACTCTACCGGTGGAGCTACAAATTTTGCAAGAGTTATGAATATATAAGCAAATGAGAATCCTAAAATATTACAGCGGAAGTCAAAAATATACCCATAGCCTAATAGCGAAAGTATTTGACAACTAATTAGGTGTAATACCTCGTGGTCTCGTCTGGAACACTTGTTACTTGTAAACGAATCAAGTTGCAAAATGAGATGCATTCCAATTCAAGACGTATATAACTGATCAAAAGTGAAAGAACGAAAGGCATCATCCATCCATACGACATCACAAGGTATACCTTTCTCCCTAAATGTCTTCGCATTCTGTGCAGTATAAAAGAACTTAAAATCATATTTGACAGTACATACTTCAATTGTGCTGCAACAAACTCCTCCGAGAGAACACTCACATCCTAAATAGAAGCAAAACTTAATGTGGATGTTAAACAAAGAATAAAAGTAAAAGTTTAATAGACCCTTTAAGGAGCGTTTGGAAGCTTATTTGAGGAGCTTAATATCTTATTGTATTTTAGAAAAACCTTTTAAGTTACTTGAAGGTGTTCGCGCAACTCATTTCAAAGAGCTTATAGCGTTTTTCTAGGTAAAATAAACAATGGTTAAAGCCTTT
Organism: Chrysanthemum seticuspe; assembly: GCA_019973895.1. Classification (NCBI taxonomy): domain Eukaryota; kingdom Viridiplantae; phylum Streptophyta; class Magnoliopsida; order Asterales; family Asteraceae; genus Chrysanthemum; species Chrysanthemum seticuspe. Next base: position 149,917,676 of record BPTQ01000008.1, on the reverse strand, counting down.
CCTATAGGACTTCTGGTTAATGCGTAAACTAATAAACTATCAAGTTAAAGCTTATCCAGACACCCCTTAATGTTACTACACAGCCATATAGAAAGAAATATGTTATTAAACCTGAACCCCAAGGGTATTTTGTGTAGTAACAGCAGTGATCACGGTGGACCAGTAGACTCCACATGCACAAAACAAATCAAAACGCAAATACTTTCTTAATCACTACTAATGTCATACACTGCAAATTGTCTTAAAAGTCCCCACTATCATAGCATGTAATCCTACTAAACTATGCACGATATACGCTTACTGGTGAAATTTTTTTAACTGAATGCCGGTGTATTATGTATAACTGATATATATGATTTTCCACTAATTTGTATGAGGTACTATGACCAATTCTTTCTAATAGTATGAAAAAATAATCAAATACCAATGCTAATATGGGGTGAGATTCTAGAGATATATATACATTGTTAATGACTATACTTCTAAATTGTTACCCATTCATAGTTCTTGTTTATCTTCAACGAATATAACAGGTGTAAGAGAGAAATAAAATATCACCTTTAAATGGGTAAAAACTATCCATGTGATACATCTTTAAAAAATGTAACATCAATAATAGCACGGCACATGGATTACTATATCTCTAAGGACATACCTGTGTTGGCACATCATACTGCACAAATGTATATGTCCTAAACTGGTCGGCCATGATTTCACTATCAATTTCTCTAAACTTTATTTGTTGGCTGTAGTAGGCACTAAAGAAAAAACAACTACTGTTCCTGCATGACGCTGTAACAGAACCAAACGTGCCCGAAAAACTTCCCACAGTGAGTGAAGTTATCTGGTGTTTGTAGACCAACTTCTGGAATTTACTATCTACAGGTTTAAGAGTCATTTTTTATTGTCAAATGATGCTACAACAATACTTATATACCCTGATACTATATATTGTAACTGTATACTTAAGCATTGCCAAACGCCCTATACATCATTAAAAGAGAACATTACAGCTTTGAGCAACCAAAGTATAGTTTTCTACCTGTTCAATCCAAATTGGCGTGTTCCCCTATTAGCTAATTCGACCCATCTTTCCCGTTTTGCCATTTTTTAACACAGTATGTCTAGACATGAGTAAATGTCTCTAAATTGTCAGCTCTAATGTTGTCATTTCTTTCTTGGATTTTGTATACCTTATCTCTTAACATGATAACATAGGGGTGAGATCAATAAAGATCACATAAAAACTAAAGATCAAATGGATCAATCTCAACCATTCATTTTTTTATCAAATTAATTAAATTCACTTTCACCCTTATAATTAAAAATTAAATATCTCACAAACCGTTATTAGTTAGATAAAACTAATTATACCATTGCGAAAAAAATAAAGTTATCTTTCTATAGAGATCCATTATTGTATACTTTCGACGAACTTATTTTTTATCGTTTTTTGCGGGTTTAAATATATTACACTATAAATTAAAATTTAAAAAAATACTCTTGTGTGTTAACATAACCCTTAAACTACAAACCCTAAACCCTAAAAACCCTAACCCCTAAACCCTAAAAACCTTAAACCCTAAACCCTAAAAAACCCTAACCCTTAAAATCCTAAACCTCTACAACCTTAAACCCCTAAAAACCCTAAACCCTAACCGATAAACCAAAAAAACCTAAACCATATCCTAAACTGTAAGAAACCTAAACCCTTAACCCCTAAAAAAAGCTTAACCCAAAAAAGTCAAACCCCTAAACCCTAAAAACCTAAACCCTAACCGTAAACTCTAAACCCACAAAAAAAGTCGGAAAAAAAATTTCGTCGAAAGTATATGATGTGAGATATCAAATTAAAGATAATTTTATGTTTGTCGTGATGGTATGATTAGTTTCGTCTAACGATCAATGGTTGTGAGATATATAGTTTTTAAAAGTGAAGGTGAAAGTTTATTTTACTTTTTGATGAAAAAATGAATGGTTAAGAATGGTTTATTTGATCTTTAGTTTTTCTTTGATCTTTATTGAACCAAACTCTGATAACATAATGCGTATAATTGCATTCTGTCACATAAATACAATTCTGTTTAAGTGGCTCACCTTCTATAATACTTTAGTTGTATTGATACAGTTCTTTGTCGTTGATAGTTTCCGAGTCTGGCCCTGTACAAAATAAGTCTGATGCACATAAACTTCTCCAGAAAATGTACAACTATAACCGCAATGAAGGGCATTCTCGTGGCTGGAAACCAAAAGGAAGGTTTAAGGATGAGGATGAATCAATTATTTCTCAAATTATTCAAATTCATTCAAATGATTTGACATGGTTAATCTCTAAATTGTCCAGGAGCTAAGGGTCCTCATGTGACAGAAGCATATGATATAAGAATGAGCATGTTTAGCTTTGACAGAGATGATCATGGAGGTCATAGCAGGGGAGAATTTAGTGGACGGGAAAGGGGCAGGGGAAGAGGCAGAGGCAGAGGCAGAGGCAGAGGAAGGGGACGTGGCGAAGCTGGCTAATACTTGCCCTTAATCTGCACTATCAGGTAACAAAAGAAAATAGATGGGTAATTAATACTATTTGTTGTTCAAAAAAAACATTGCTGCAATTTATTAAATGTGTCATACATTCGCATGTTGTTGCGAAAATCAGGGCATACTTGTGAAGGGATCTTCCTTTCAGCTCATACTTGACTACAACATTGTGAACCTTCCCATGTTTAGGCTTATGAAACTCTTGTGCCTTCTTAGCTGAAATGTTTGTGTGAGTTCCCTGTTCAGTTGACATGTGTATCTTTTATGATCAATAATGATAACTGATTGTTGTCTCGTACAACAACCACATGGGAACAAAAAACCATCTTGTGGTGTCTTACTTTGTTCTTGGTATCATATGATATCAGCCCAGATGAACTTAAAATGGTAACTTAATTTAAAGTGATCAATTTATAGGTACAAGGGTCACAAATGCCTCTTTTAAGTGTCATTTTTGTTTTCTGTAATTTTATATTGTGTAAACTATAGTTTGTGTGATAAAATGAAAACGTCTCAGACTCATATTACAACAACCACCTGGGAACAAAAAACCGTCTTGTGTTTTAAAGGGCATTGGAAGCTGTTAAGTCAAACATTCATGAAGTTGCACCATTCAGTTTATAGTATATGTTAATCCATAGCTCTTTATAAATCGAGGTGATGAAAATTAGTTTTATATTGTTTGACAAATTTGATTCTGCCCACTAAAAGAGCTAATAAATCCATCCACATAATATGTATCTCTATATTGGCCTCCGTTGTGCTACGATCCAGTTACTCGCTTTAATTATATTAGGAGTAATGTGACTTACCAGGTTTTAGATCACAATGAATGATCCTGTGGGCATGCAAACACTCCATTCCATGAGCTATATCAATTGCAAACCCAATCGCCACACGTGTATCCAAACTTCCATGGCCAAATCCTTCAGGTATTTCCGTAACGTCCCACCAGTTAAAATCTTGTATACTATAACCAGGATTAGTTTCTCAACCCTAAGTCAACCAGTTAAAAAAATAAATCCAACAATAAGCATGACTTTAATATAGAGATTTAAGGATATTAAAGACCAATTGAATCAAAACCTCAGCTAAGAATGATTTGTTAACCTGGCCAAGACCTTCAACAAAATTTACTGCAATCTTTGAGCCATCTTCAAGTGTCCCTTCAAAAACTGATCCAAACCCCCCTTGACCAAGCTTTTGCTAAAATTTTGTGTTGCGCTCTTCAGTACTGCATAGGAAAATCGAGTAGTCATTCCTGGCACCTCTTTTATATACTCTTCCTCCATTTTGGTGTTCCTTCTTCGCTTGTGAAGTATGTATAAAATAAAACCTACAACAACAAATAGAACCAAAACACTCCCAATGATGGACCCTATAATTGTCGTCGTAAGCCCACCTTTTTTGTTTGGTATTTAGGATGTTGACGAAGGAGGTGATCTTACATTCTGGACTTTAATAAAAGCCGAAGCATTAAAATGAATTAAACTCGGAACAACAGTCATCATGGTAAAAAGGTCAGAAGGTAAATAACAACTCCCATCTGAAGAATTAGAACCATACTGAAATAAAGCTGCTTTGCACGAGCAACTATTGAGACACGCTTTTTTGCATGTCTCCATATCCTTGTTCATGTCTGTGACAAAGGTGAAGTACCTTAGTTCTCAAGTGGAATAAAAACATGATATTCAGTCGCATTACATGTCAGAGGAGTGATTTCTGTGTAACTTGGATTACCATATTAGGAATATAGTGATGAATAATTACAATAAAATGGAAAGATACATCATGTAATAGATGATTACAATATGATGTTACTGGGAATGGCAAGAATCCAGAGTAGTCCTTATCTACCTTTGCTATCCTTAAGCCTTGTTCTTGTTCCGATAATTGAGCTTCATGTTCCTCTAATGGCATCCACTATGGAAAAGCTCCATCTGGTGGAATTTGATATGTGGGACTAAGAATCCATGAGATTTGGTTAATCTTTAACAATTTACCAACTTGTGAGTGACCCACCCATCCGGTGACTGATACAAATTCTGGCCATTTTTTAGCTTTTCTCCATTGTTGCTCAAAGTTTAACAGAACATCATATGTAGCATAACCATCTATCTTTAATAGTATACATTAATGATTTGAAATTTATGAGTGAATTCATATCTGAATACAATATATTAATAAGTATCCAGTTATAGCTTCTTATGCCATCAAAGGATCTTGGTATTTTTAGCGTATTTCATGGTCATTAACCAAGAAAACCAGAGATCAAGTATTCTGACTTCAAAATTTCAGGGGTCGATTGTTGACTAAACCTAGATATAAACATAAGAGGAACAACCACTATATCTTACCTCATATTGCGTAGATTTTGTCGACTTCTAAGTTTGAAAACTCGGAATGATGCCATGAGTTTGAACCACTTTTTGCCATCCTCTCCTTCTTCCTCTTTGATCGTGTTTTCTTGGACTTGAAAAGCTAATAAGTCATGGTTCCAAGAACCCCTGCCATTATAATTCCACCCACAACTGTTATCAAGACTGTAGCCCATCCAAATTTTCGACCTACTACTATATAAGAAGAAGCCATGTAAGCTACAGAAGTGCAAACAGAAGCCAACCACATCAGTTTGTTAATCACTTCAACCACCTTTCTTTCGGCTTTTGTCTCATGATTCGTCCCAAACGGTCAACCCCAATTAACCAGGTGAATGGTCAACAAGAGTTAATCACTTGAGAACGCAATGAAATTATCCAGGAGAGTTTAGTGTTTCCCCGGGTCGTTAAGTCCCAACGAGGTGTGAAAACTGTAATACAACGAATCTGTGATCGGGTGATATTGAACAGGAAAGGGGTTATGATTGATTACACTAAGGAAATTAAATCTAATAAAGACTTTGAAGTCATTTTAATTCTATATTTAAAATCGTTAGATAAAAAATGCAATTTACATCCTACGAGTGCAAATATAATTTTCCTACATTCTAATTGACTAAAAATAATTTTAGGAAAAAGCCGGGTATTTTTCGACTTTTATTTAATTTATTACGAAATAAAAACTATTTTAAACTAATTAATTAAAAATACTAAACATTTTAAGAAAAATCTACAAAATTCACAGAAAATACTTCTAATATTACTGAATCTATGAAAAATAAAAATAAAAACTACACTAGTGCGTATTGAAAAACAGTTTAATAGGCAAAAAGATTAATAAGCTAAAAACTGAAAAAGTGGTTAAATATAATTAAGGTGCAAAATTAAACATAAAAAGACCCAAGGGCATGTTGGTACTGGAGGTGTGGTGTGTCTGTCGTGTGCAGCAGGTAACCAGGTCCTGTGTTCGAGTCCAGTTTCAGTCACTTCTTTCACTTATTTTTTTTTTAATTTTCTTTTGGCACTTGAAGAGGCAACAAATTTAAGAACTTTTTGTGTGAAAACTTTTGTTTGAAAGCTCACAGTAGGCTGCTGCAACAGCTTAATAGCTGCTGTTTGGACAGGACCCAACCAAACACCCCATTTTCAGTTTGGAGCATGAAAAGCAAATAACAAGCACTTGTGAATTACAAAATAAAATGGCATGCTAGGGTACAAACTATAATAAGCTAGAAATATAGGAATAAAACTGAAAATATAGTGGGAATAAGCAGTAGGCAAGAGTTACACTAGGGGATTCCTAAGCTACAAAAAGATAGAATAAAAAGCTATAAAAGCTACACATTAAGCACTAATAAGCAAATAATTAAACTAATCCTAAACTAAATCAACCTATGGATCCTAAAATATCTAAATAAGCACAAAGGAGACTACTAATAAGCTCAAAAAGAAGATGTGTAGCTGCTGTTGGGGCTGCTGTACCAGGACCTAAAACAGCCTAACGTGGCGTCTTTTGAGCTTATTCTAACTAGGCTACAAGGGGAGTGAGCTTATGAGCTTTTGGATTCTTAAAGACAAGCTGGAGGCCAAGCTTTTGCCCCCACAAAACACCAAGTCAAAAGTTTTTAACAAGCTTAAAAACAAGCTTCTAAGGGGCCTATCGGGGACAGAACTGAAATGGGCATTAAGAGGGCTTATTAGAGGCAAAAATAAGCTACTAATCAAGCATTAAATCCTAACCAAAGCATAAAAATATGAATACTATGCACCTAACTACTGATTGCAAACAAAACTAATCCTAAATCCAACTCCTAACCTATCTAAATCTAAGCTAAAAAAATGATGAAGGCAGCAGTTAAGGCAAGACAGTAAGACAGATTATATAAACACTACCCAAAGTGATTTTTATCTAATTAAAACTAACATCAACTTCAAAACAATTACGGAGTACTTAACATTTGCATTAAACCATTTCAACTTCTAAAGTGGGTCACAAACTTGGAGTTTGGCCCAGAGCAAAGCTGTCCCAAACACTCTTGTAAGAGTACAACAGAACTTTTATTTTTTGAAGAAATTTGAGACAAGGGAAGCTAAAAAGAATTCTTTGATATCATTAGTACAAGCTCAAACAGAACATGAACACTTTAGACATACTTAGAGACAATAAAAACTGCATAAATTGAAGGTGAACTGGAATTGAAAATTGAAAGTAACTTGCATTGAAATTTAAAATTACAGGAAATATAAAATGACAGGAAGATTAAAATTGGAACTAGAATATGAATTTCTAGACCAGTTTCTAAGTTACAACCACTGCCTATTTATACAAAAATATATGAAAGAGGCTTCTGTCTTCTCTTCTTTTCTTTGTCTCGTTCTGTTGTGTTAGTTGTGTGAGAGGAGAGTGAGACTTGAGTGAACTTGTGTTTCTTTTAACAACTTTGAGCCTTAGATTCATGCTTGGTCACCACTCCATCAATATAGACCATTGGATGGTTTCTTTTGAGTGTTGTGGATTGCCACAGTGGCAATGAAACAAACCCATGTGAAGGCTCTTGTATTCTTCTGGTTTGAGAGTGATGGGGAGAGAGTGACAGGAGGGGTTGAGTGTGTCAGGAGAAGGAAGAAAAGAGGAAGGAAAAAGGAGGGAAAGGGGGAAAAGGGGTTATGGGTTTTTTTATTTGTGTTCCTGGTTTGGATTTGGAAGTAATACACAAGGACCATATTAGCCATTTGACCAAACTTGAAGGACCAAAACTGTAATTTTCCAAATTTCATCATAAGGACTAATTATGACAAGATTAATTTTCCCAAGGACCAAAAATGATAATTTTCAAATTAAAAATATCCCGGGGTAATTTCTGTCAATCTTTAAAATTCCAAGGACTCAAGTTGTCATTTTGCAAAACTAGACTTTATAAGGCTAAATTTAACAACTTAAAAATTCCTGAGGGCCTTTTATGAAAAATTACATGTTTTGAATAACCAGGGACTAGATTTTTATAATTATTGAATAAAACACAGTCTAAATATTTTTTTCTGTCTTTTTGAGACTTTTTAAAGTGTTTTTGACAGGTTTTGCAGTGCAGAAGGAACAAAAATGATGAGTATTTAGACACTCATCAATCCCCCACACTAAACCATTGCTAGTCCCTAGCAATCATTTGTGAAAACTTAATGGATTTAAGTCTCTTTACCAAAAGCCATTACTTCTGGAGTAGCCAATTGTTTCAGTTCAAGTAAGAACTTTGGTACATCGATAACCAAATGATTTTGAGCAAACCACCAGCTTTCAACGGTTTTGATTTGTCTTTACCAGAATCCGTTTGCTTCTGGACTAGCCAACTCTTAGATAAAATATCTTTGGTGAGCTGATTACCAATTATGGTTTTCCAACTGCCTTTACCACAAGCCATAAACTTGCGGGCTAGCCAACTCTTCACTAATTAAAGATATGGTGAGCTGAACACCATACAATTTTGGGCAAATTGCAAGCCGTCAACGGATTTGAGATATCTTTACCAAGAGCCGTTTGCTCCTGGATTAGTCAATCCTTTTGTTTATTAGACATGGCGGACTGATAACCGTAAGCTGAGTAAGTGCAAAACACTTACTCCAAAAAAAAAATTTGGCCAAAAATGGGGGAATTGGGTGGTATAATTACATGATAAAATTCGTGAGAATTCCCCCCCCCCCCCACACTTGAAATGAATATTGCCCTCAATATTCAAAGTACCGGCTGTTATGCCATAACTGAGAACATAAAAGGGAAATACTACGGCCATTATTTGAAATTTATTATTTTTTTTTTTGAAACTTTATATACAACAGCGGGGGGCAACTCCCCCACACTAGGGTGGTAGAAAGTAGAAAGAAATCAGAAATATGGGTGAAAACCCATATAGTGTGCTACTGTTTTTGTTCCTCGAGTCGCTAGCTTGACTCGACCCCGCATTCATTGGTTCATGGGGAAGCAAAGTGGAAGAAACAATCTCCATCAGACTTTCATTCAAGATGTTTAGACAAACATTTGAAGCACGTGAAAGTTCCACACCGATGAGATATATTCCCGGCTCAAGATAATGGTACATGGAAATGCCGGGATCAAAGATAATGTCTTCATTCCCGAAGGAGTGAAGAACAGGAGAAGTGACAGAATATATGAAGAAAAGAAAGAAAATCATGATAAAAATCATGACTAACTCTTCATCCTCAATAGGAGAATTCATAGTTTCATGAATCTCATCAGTTAAGCTCGCTTGATCAAGACATATTATGGGTGTGTCTAGATCAAAGTAGAAATTATCATACTCCGGCGGAGATATGATATGAGTGAGTTCACTAGCGAACTCCTCAAATGTAAATGATTCATGATCGGGGAGAGAATTATGAGAATGAGAAGTGGTAGTGCCACTAATCTTCTCTCCCATATTATCAAAACAGAAGGCTTTCATTTCCGGAATAGAATCATCGGAAAGAATGTCACTATCCTTAATGGGGATAGGAGATGAAATAGGCTTTTCATTAAAAGCCTCGATTCTAGAAATGAGAAGATTAACATTCAATAATGTAAGAAGAAGAGCTTCGTCTTGGATTATTTCTTCATCATTCTCTTCTCCTAAGCTGACAAGCTCAGAAGGTAATTCCCCCACATAACTTATGTCTCCACAAGATAACGAATCGTCATCATTAGAATCGGAGAACATCTCAACATGATCTTTTGGGAAGACAAGAGGGGTAGGGATATCACACAAATGCTCGAGAATTCCCTGTGACTCTCTTGGGATTGGGACAAGGTTCTCGACACTAAACTTTATGAATTCGTCCGGTTCCTTTTCAGGAACAGTGTCAAGATGCTCATTCCCCATAATAAGAGAGTGAGTGTGAACCTCGGGTGTGATAACAGCAGACTGAGGGAGTTGAGAAGGACTAGCAGTTATGGATTCTACAAGTTCCATTATTTCTACTGCTAGTGATTCAGTCATATTCTTTTCTCCTTGTATTTCCACGGATGGAATCTCAACTGATGAACTTGATGAATCTTTATAAAATTGTAGAATATCAAGGGTATCTTCATCATCACTGTCATCAGGAATGAAACGAAATCGAGAGCTAGATTTGGCTGCTTTTTGTATTTCAATTAATTCCCTAATAGAGTTTTCACTGTCAATCTGGGAATCTAATTTAGCAGCCTGCTCTTCAGCTAACAATTCTTCCATGGATTTTTGATTTGGATTATCTTGGGAATGTTTACATTCCTTCAAATCTTTCACTAAATCCAAAAGATCAAGGAGAAGATTTTGAGGAAGTGGCTTAGGCTGAGGTGGTGCCTGATTCATTTGGTACTGTAGAGGTTGGTCATGATACGAAGAGTCGTAATTGTTACAAGGAAATGGATTCCTTGTTTGACAATCAGAGCTAAAGTGTGGACCTCCACAGTACTCATAACAAAATGATTGTTGTGGCTGGTGATGTGAATAATATGGAATTTGGTCATTTCCAAAGTCCTGAGTGTTACCAGAAAACTGTTCATAGACAAACGTGTTCCCGGTTTGACACTCGCATTCTTGATGAGGACCTCCACAAAATTCACATGAATATGTCTGAATCTCATGATGTGGTAGCTGATGGAATAAATCAGTCGTGTCATGGTAAGAATAGGGATCTTGGTTATAGACAGACCCATTTCCTGACTCTACCATGCTAAAACTGAGACAATTATCATCATTATGAGGGCCACCACACCATTGACAACCAAGAAGGTGAGGATAAGACATAGAAAGAATCAAAGGGTTATAGAGGGTAAGAAATGAAGAATCAAAAGGGTAAGAGGATAAAGAGGAATATTTTTGGTATTTTTGAAAAACATGTTGTAAAAACAAAGAATGAAAATATTTTTGGTAATCGATTAGTCAAACGAATTAACTTCACGATAATTTTGGTTTTATATGAAAATAAGGAAATATGGACAAAGATGGTAAATATACAATGGGTGTATATTCAACAATCACTGATGCTTCAAATTCGTAGTACGCAGCACACCTCCCCGGCAGCGGCGCCAAAATTTGATTCGTCCCAAACGGTCAACCCAAATTAACCAGGTGAATGGTCAACAAGAGTTAATCACTTGAGAACGCAATGCAATTATCCAGGAGAGTTTAGTGTTTCCCCGGGTCGTTAAGTCCCAACGAGGTGTGAAAACTGTAATACAACGAATCTGTGATCGGGTGATATTGAACAGGAAAGGGGTTATGATTGATTACACTAAGGAAATTAAATCTAATAAAGACTTTGAAGTCATTTTAATTCTATATTTAAAATCGTTAGATAAAAAATGCAATTTACATCCTACGAGTGCAAATATAATTTTCCTACATTCTAATTGACTAAAAATAATTTTAGGAAAAAGCCGGGTATTTTTCGACTTTTATTTAATTTATTACGAAATAAAAACTATTTTAAACTAATTAATTAAAAATACTAAACATTTTTAGAAAAATCTATAAAATTCACAGAAAATACTTCTAATATTACTGAATCTATGAAAAATAAAAATAAAAACTACACTAGTGCGTATTGAAAAACAGTTTAATAGGCAAAAAGATTAATAAGCTAAAAACTGAAAAAGTGGTTAAATATAATTAAGGTGCAAAATTAAACATAAAAAGACCCAAGGGCATGTTGGTACTGGAGGTGTGGTGTGTCTGTCGTGTGCAGCAGGTAACCAGGTCCTGTGTTCGAGTCCAGTTTCAGTCACTTCTTTCACTTATTTTTTTTTTAATTTTCTTTTGGCACTTGAAGAGGCAACAAATTTAAGAACTTTTTGTGTGAAAACTTTTGTTTGAAAGCCCACAGTAGGCTGCTGCAACAGCTTAACAGCTGATGTTTGGACAGGACCCAACCAAACACCCCATTTTCAGTTTGGAGCATGAAAAGCAAATAACAAGCACTTGTGAATTACAAAATAAAATGGCATGCTAGGGTACAAACTATAATAAGCTAGAAATATAGTGGGAATAAGCAGTAGGCAAGAGTTACACTAGGGGATTCCTAAGCTACAAAAAGATAGAATAAAAAGCTATAAAAGCTACACATTAAGCACTAATAAGCAAATAATTAAACTAATCCTAAACTAAATCAACCTATGGATCCTAAAATATCTAAATAAGCACAAAGGAGACTACTAATAAGCTCAAAAAGAAGATGTGTAGCTGCTGTTGGGGCTGCTGTACCAGGACCTAAAACAGCCTAACGTGGCGTCTTTTGAGCTTATTCTAACTAGGCTACAAGGGGAGTGAGCTTATGAGCTTTTGGATTCTTAAAGACAAGCTGGAGGCCAAGCTTTTGCCCCCACAAAACACCAAGTCAAAAGTTTTTAACAAGCTTAAAAACAAGCTTCTAAGGGGCCTATCGGGGACAGAACTGAAATGGGCATTAAGAGGGCTTATTAGAGGCAAAAATAAGCTACTAATCAAGCACTAAATCCTAACCAAAGCATAAAAATATGAATACTATGCACCTAACTACTGATTGCAAACAAAACTAATCCTAAATCCAACTCCTAACCTATCTAAATCTAAGCTAAAAAAATGATGAAGGCAGCAGTTAAGGCAAGACAGTAAGACAGATTATATAAACACTACCCAAAGTGATTTTTATCTAATTAAAACTAACATCAACTTCAAAACAATTACGGAGTACTTAACATTTGCATTAAACCATTTCAACTTCTAAAGTGGGTCACAAACTTGGAGTTTGGCCCAGAGCAAAGCTGTCCCAAACACTCTTGTAAGAGTACAACAGAACCTTTTTTTTGAAGAAATTTGAGACAAGGGAAGCTAAAAAGAATTCTTTGATATCATTAGTACAAGCTCAAACAGAACATGAACACTTTAGAAATACTTAGAGACAATAAAAACTGCATAAATTGAAGGTGAACTGGAATTGAAAATTGAAAGTAAATTGCATTGAAATTTAAAATTACAGGAAATATAAAATGACAGGAAGATTAAAATTGGAACTAGAATATGAATTTCTAGACCAGTTTCTAAGTTACAACCACTGCCTATTTATACAAAAATATATGAAAGAGGCTTCTGTCTTCTCTTCTTTTCTTTGTCTCGTTCTGTTGTGTTAGTTGTGTGAGGGGAGAGTGAGACTTGAGTGAACTAGTGTTTCTTTTAACAACTTTGAGCCTTAGATTCATGCTTGGTCACCACTCCATCAATCTAGACCATTGGATGGTTTCTTTTGAGTGTTGTGGATTGCCACAGTGGCAATGAAACAAACCCATGTGAAGGCTCTTGTATTCTTCTGGTTTGAGAGTGATGGGGAGAGAGTGACAGGAGGGGTTGAGTGTGTCAAGAGAAGGAAGAAAAGAGGAAGGAAAAAGGAGGGAAAGGGGGAAAAGGGGTTATGGGTTTTTTTATTTGTGTTCCTGGTTTGGATTTGGAAGTAATACACAAGGACCATATTAGCCATTTGACCAAACTTGAAGGACCAAAACTGTAATTTTCCAAATTTCATCATAAGGACTAATTATGACAAGATTAATTTTCCCAAGGACCAAAAATGATAATTTTCAAATTAAAAATATCCCGGGGTAATTTCTGTCAATCTTTAAAATTCCAAGGACTCAAGTTGTCATTTTGCAAAACTAGACTTTATAAGGCTAAATTTAACAACTTAAAAATTCCTGAGGGCCTTTTATGAAAAATTACATGTTTTGAATAACCAGGGACTAGATTTTTATAATTATTGAATAAAACACAGTCTAAATATTTTTTTCTGTCTTTTTGAGACTTTTTAAAGTGTTTTTGACTGGTTTTGCAGTGCAGAAGGAACAAAAATGATGAGTATTTAGACACTCATCATCTCACTTCTAACCAATGTAATCTGAACCACCACCAACGCCAAAGAAGTGAAAAGGGCAATGGCTGGAATGACACTTATTCGGACGAAAAGGCGCGAATATACGATGAAAATGGCCAAAGTCAAGAATCGAGACACTCAAGCTGCTGAAACTGAAGGGGACGGCGTCACGGCTTAATTGTGACGCCGTCGCGACACACCTTGAGACGACTCAGAGAGCAAATTGCTATTTTACAAGTGACGGCATCAGGTTTAAAAGAGTAGGGCGTCGCAACTCAGACGACCTAGATTTGGATCCCGACGGCGTTAGAGGTTGAAGCCAACGGCGTCACAAGCATAAGGTGACGCCGTCACAGAGTTGACGTGGCCAAGACGTAACCCTAATGGCGGCGACCCGACGGCGTCACAATTAAAGAGTGACGCCGTCGCATATTGTAACTCTATATATAGAATTCGAATTTTCAGTATTTTAGAGAGGTAGTTTTGTGGAGTAAAACCTAAACCGAACATAGGCTGTCTTGGGCAGTATCTTAGGGTTCCATACCCTATTTTACAACAAGATAAGTGATTTACTTCATTAATTCAATTATGTCTTCAATTGTTTGTGTGTATGCTTGCATGTTTTCCATGTCCGGCTAATTTACTTGTGTGTTTGCTTAGATCTATGAAACCTAGGTATTGAATATTGATTGGTTGTCTCTTATCTTAATTGTGATTGACCTAGTATTGCGATAGGTCATCCGTTGTGTTTTTAATGCTTAAGTAATCTTTGTGAACATTAGTTTATAATCACCTAGAGTTATTGTAGTCTAAACATCCAAAGATAACCTTAGAGTTAGTTTATGAATCCTAGAGATTTCGTAGGCAATAACCTTAAGGTAGACTTAAAGAGTTAGGGATAAACGCATACCCTACGACCTTAGAAGACACAACGCGTTAAGAATAAGGACGTGGCAATTCAACCATCAATAGGAGATAACTAGGGAGTAATAGCATCTAAGTAAACACATTTTTAATCATCATAAGAGCACACAACAATAGACATAGACTACAATCACCCTAGTTTAGATAATTAGATAATTAGATCAGTAGATTAATTGGTAGAAAAACCAACCCCCCAAACCCAATACCCTGAGATTCGTACCTTTCCATTTTCTAAAAATCATAAAAAAGATAAAAAAATAATCTTCCTCAACCCCAACCTTAGCGTAGTAATTTCTTACTAGCATTCCTATTCCCCTAGAGAACGATATCAATACCCGAGGCTTACCCTAATACTACACTACAATGATTAGGTTCACTGCCTAGGGTGTTGAAAAACTTGCACGACGAAAAGGAAGTTCCTTTGACCCTGAACGCGCGTTGTACGCGTATCAGCCTCGCTTTTACTTTTATTTTGCAAACCCCGCGAGGGAGATACATGCTCTGAACTAGAACACAAGGTTTTTCATAAATGCTCTCCTCTTGATTATTGGTACTGCCTAAGTATTTAGCCACAAGTCCCCTGATCATGAACCATTAGTCACCGCGAGTGAACGCATATATCGTGAATAGTACTATGGGGATTAACGACCCCGTTTCGGTTATAGAGAAATAACCGGGGTGCACCATATTTGAATTTCTTTATGTAATTGGCTATTACATCCTTTGGGGCATACTTACGTACACTGGTAATTCGGTGTATGCAGTTGAGTCTTGGTTTCATGAGCTTAGCGCATAATAATTTGTGATTTTTTTTCTTTATGATATTGTTAGTTTACAATGATCATGCTCTTATACTTGTGTTCAACTATTTTAAACCTGTGAATTTCACTCAACATTTTTGTTGACCTTTTTAAGCATGTTATCTCAGGTAATCAATGAAGATTATGACCAACGCGCGGAATGGGGCATGGCAAGGCTTATCTGGTGGTGTAAAACATAAAAGTTGTCATTTCTTTCAAACTCATGATTTTTCTTTTGGGAAAAACACTTGAACTATTTACAACGTTTTGTAACAACTATGAGTTTTCGATGAATGATAACTATTTTTAATAAAACGTCTCTTTCGAGTCGTTTTCTACAATTATTGACTATGATCTCCATTCAAGTAACACCTGAATTAGTCTTCCGCTGTCATTAAGATTTTCGGGGGTGTTACAGCAAGGAAGCAAGTGAACCGGCAACATGGCTAGGACCGTGTTTCTTTCACGTAGTCAAGCCCAAGGGTGAGAGACGAAAGGTTTACATACTCGGCTAATGACCATTGAAGCAGATATGCGCATCGCAAACAACTTGAGGGCATCTAAAGATGAAGTGTTGATAAGCATTGCTAAGAAACAAGAACTCATTAACAATTACAAAGCAATTTAAAAGCTCGAATCATGTTTTAGTTTTTTATTTCGTACGCTTATGTTTTTAATTATCTATGTAACGTTTTAAATTTATGAATAAATGTTGTATTTATTTGAATTAATGGAATTTAGTTTATTTGAAAAAGTGAAAAAGAAAATAAAATTAGGGTGGGTGGGACCAAATAGCTAAGTTAGTTTTAGTTGTGAGTGAAGATATATTTTGAAGTGTGAGTGTTGAAATGATATGGCACTCGGTGAGGCCCAAATGACTAACAAATGTTGGCCATGACACCCGATGCTCTTAGGTGGTACGTCTAAAAGAAAAAGTTGTCAGAGGATTAAATGTTCAAATGCATGTGGGTCTCCGCTTCAACAAACGCATAAATATAAGCATATGGTGGACAAAATTAGAATAATTTAATAGTTTGTTGTTTCATTTTTGCGCAAGATGATGTAGAGATGTATTAAAATGTGTAAAGTTCAATGCACTGTTAGAATTTTGTATAAAATAATGACATGGTGATGTGGCAATGATGTGACAATGTATTAAAATTTGTATTATATCATGCACCGGAGATGCTCTAAGTTTACGATACATAAATGTAGTCATCATGTATAACTCTGTGTTAGGTAGTAACTTGTAAGAGCATCTATAATGCATCAACTCTTTAAGACTTGATGCATTTTATGCATAATACATTTAATGACTAAAGTTTGTAAGAAAGATTTCAAGTTTAACAAGTCTTTGTAAAAAAAAACTTCTCAAAAAGCTTTGGATGCGATGTAAAAAACCTTTTCCAAAAACTTTAGCGAAAAATTTTAACAATTTGATGCATTGCTCAAGCTCTAACAGCTTTGGATTTTATTATTAAACTCTACTAGTTATAATACCTGTGCACGCATAGAGTTTTGACCAAAAAAAAAATTATTTTGTATCAATGCTGAACATTGTGTCTTTAAAAATAATTACATATAATTATATACTTATGCACGAGTTTTTCATTATCCATTAATATCCATTAGAATTTTGTATAATCAAATTTTGTAAAAAATTTTGTTAGATAACTCAAGATTCAACTATGTTTAGCTGATATAGATGTTGATATTCCTATTTAAATTTCACTATTTATATTATGATGTACACAAGATGCGAGTTTTGTTGCACATAATAAACGTCGATGAAGTTAAAATATATTCCTTAAAGTTTTTTAAAAATGTTTTTCTACATATTGTTGGCTTTCCAAAAAAAAAAAAATGTTTTTCTACATATCCTTATATGAATAAATAAAAATTACATGAGTAGTTGTTATAAGTACAATCACATTTTTTTTCTTCATATTACAGTAGCTCGTTCTTACAATTTGATAATTATATTCCCGTTTTCAATAATTTAGCCGTATTTAATATTCAAATTCGTGTCCACACTTGTCATACTTTTAATATGAAATAAATGAGTCCTTAGTAAACATATATAGTAAAAAAATGATATTTATAATCTTATGTATATTTATATGTTGGAGTTTTAAAACAACATATATATTGTATTTTTAAGTTATAAAGAATAGGGGGCATAAAATATAAGGGATTATTTGTTTAATTTTCAAAGTTATTAAAAAACATGGAAACTTAAATATTACACTTAACTCTATACAATTTTAAAAAATTTAACCACTAAAGTTTTATTAATTACCCTATCTTTTTTTAAGTTTTTGTTTTCACAAATTTGACACCTATGTTTTTATGTGTTTTTCTACTCAACCAAATTTCTCCACCAAATTAATTAAACGTTGACCAAAATCAATTTAATTTTGACTTTTATTAACCAATCATATCACACGATTTCGATTACGTTGCAAAATCAAGCTCTCCTATTGGTCCAATTCTTTTTTCAATGAGAAGGGTTTTGCAAAAGAGTAGTGATAGAGAGACCCAACTCATGTGACTAAAATCATGCCTAAAACATTCATCATGTGACACATGTAATATGAATTTTCTCTCTCATAATTTTCACTCTTGATTTTGACACATGTCACGATCATAAAGTTAGGCATGCCTTTAGGTATAAAATTTAGTCATGCATATCATTTTCCTTTGCAAAAACACTCAGAAATGATGTAATTTTTATTATATAAAGGGACAATCTACACAAACACCCCATTATATACTTGCCATGCACCCCATAGGGTGGGGCCCACGCCCAATCATTTGCTTCCTTTTTTTGTTTTTTTTTTTGTTTTTTTGTTTTGTGTAGTGTTTTAATATTTATTTGTATAGTGTAGTGTTTTAATATATATGGTGTGTATTTATTTGTGTAGTGTTTTATATGTAGAGTGTATTTATTTATGTAGTGTTTTTATATGTAGAATATATTTATTTGTGTAGTGTTTTTACGTTAAAACATTAAAACATTAAACAAATAAAACAACAAATGCTACTACTATTACAAAGAAATCTACTCCACATGAAGATTATTAATGTCATCTATAAGCTCATAGAGTATTCCACTCGACTGACATGCGTGATCAACTGGATTTCTTGCCAATTTCAGTGATGCCTCCAACGTCTTTATTCTTGCCTTCAACAAATTGTTTTGAGCCAATAGCATGTTGATCGTGTTATCTTTAGTTTCGCAGTTTGAGCACTGCGTTGAAGAAGAGGCTTGACCAAAGTACTTTTGTTGAAATACTCCCTTCCACATAAAGTATCTACACTCATAGTCTTCAGTCCCTGGCTGTTACATGATGAAACAATTATAAGAAATGTATTCTTAACAAACAAGTTATTGATATATTTATGTAAATAAGCAAATGTTTAATTATTTACCTTTGACAAAGGACATGCATAATACTTCAGACCACAAGTTTTGGGCTTTTGGGATGTTCTTTCAATTATAAATCCACGTCGACAACGACACAAGAAATGATTTTCTTGTTGCATCTGGCCAAAAGAATTTGTATAATTATTCACAACATAAATCAGTAATATCATGGTTCACAAAATTAGAAGCTTCGAATACATAAATAACCAATCTTGTTATAGATTAATAGTTGATACATGGTTCACAAAATCACAATATAACTAGAAACTAAGATCAATCACACCCGAGGTGTAGTCGCTCCAATGATGCTGCCATCTGTCCCACACGAAACTCTAACTCTGAAATGCGTCTCCTCAATCCGGAAATCTCTCGCTCGTACTCGTCAACGCGAGACGGCTGTAAGAAAAGATGAGGAAGAACCGGAGGACGATGTATAAAATTCTCCTCATCTGCAGCTGGAGATATAGCTGGAGAGGGAGGCACATAAGATGGAGAAGAAGGCACATAATCTGGACTCTCAACACGAGCGGGTGTGTTGTTGACACAATGAATGTCCCTCCACTGAATGTCATTCGATTCCTGTAACAAAAGATGAGGAAGAACCGGAGCAGGAGCAGAAATCTGTAACAAAAGATGACGAGTCGTTTACTATAAATCAGTAATCGTTTACTATAAATCAGTAATCCGTAATCGTCTATACATGTTTTTTCATTTACAACATAAATCAGTAATCGTCTATACATGTTTTGTCATGTACAATATAAATCAGTAATCATTTTCTACGTCCTTCTAAACATGCTCTGTCGTTCAGTAAACATATGTGCCCATCCCGCGGCCAAGTCATTTCTGAACCATCTCCATTGTGGGTGAGTGATCGGGAGTGGTGAGTTTTCATCCAAAACCGCGTGAACGTAGTGAGCAGCTTGGTCTTCCCCCACACGAAGAATCACAACGGGGGACAATAGTTGTGCTGTATTTGGACCATCTCTCAGCGGAAGACACGTAACAGATTGTGAATTAGATATGCATACAATGGGACGGTTAAGAGATTTAACAATAGCCACGCCCGTGTCTGGCATAATCATCCAGTAACCGTAGGGTGCTGGACCTGATTCAAACCAATTCAACGAGTTGACCATAGTTGTAAACCATACCGTCCCCCACATTTGCATGTAAACTTCCCGGTTATTGTCTACCTCTTCCTTGACAATAGTTCGAAGTCTGGGCCATATTTGTTCGTGATGACCAAGACCTACGGCAAGAGCTCGATAGCCACAATTTCCATCACCTTCCACGTTAACGATCCCTAGGATCCACCGTTGGAAAAGAGGTGGAATTCGAGCCATAAAATATTCGCTACTGTCATTTGGAATGTACAAGTCGTGTCTTAAATTTCCCTCACTCACCTCTTCGTTCAAGTCTGGGACGTTAGAAGGCTCTCCCACGTATGAACTATGTCTCGCAGTTTCTTCATTTAAGTCTCGGACTTTTTTAGGTTTTGTATAGCTTCTGCGGTGCCCTGTGGGGGGTTCTTTGTTCAAATCTGGGATATTTTGTTTAGCCTTGGATTTTTTGTCCTTTCTGCTCGGACATCCACGAGTACTTTCTTTAACAGCAGGTTGTTGGATTGACACAGATTCAAGAGCGTATATACCTCTGAGCATGTTTAACATATTTTTCTTGACAAACGACGATGCTTTGGTAAAAACATTTTGAAATTTTTCTACGTCATCTTGACAAGAAAAATATTCAGGCTCTTGAGGCTCTTCTGGCGTATGAGTATGTCGGACTATGGGCCAGGGAACACTTAGTGTTCTCCAAAAATTATCAACAACATCAAGCAGAATAGGCGATCCTGTATTCGAAAAAAGTGACTAGTTAAAATTATCGGTATTGACGGGGAGAATAACTTGATAGGCATAAATTTAAAATACATACCATGAATCTGAAGGTAATACAGTTCGTGATAGCATGGTAAACCATAAACTAACCGCAACTGATGACCACATTCATGTGGATCCACATCCCGTTTACTTTCTGTGAGTATGAGTAGTAAAGCATCTCTTGAAACATTATACCGCAATTCGTTAAATAGTGTGCCCTTACACGAATGCAGTTTCTTGATTTTGCTTGTATTCAAAGAGTCTCGTATCGCAGTTTCTTATAATCTTGTTGACCGAACACAACAACGTGTCTAAGCTCGACTGTGTGGAGCCCAAGTATAACTTCAACAACGCGTGTTGACCCTCAACTCTACATGTTGTTGTCTGGCCGAAGCTGCGATAATGATCGGTAATGTACGACACAAACATGCGGTCGTAATGTTGCAGCCAGTTATTAAAATACCCTAAAACATCTGAGAAAACAATGAATTAATAAAGTGAGAAAACAATTCGAGTAGTTATTTATTAAATAATAATAAAAAAATATATTAATGGGTAAGTACCCTGTTTTTGGACCAATAAATCCTGTAGGTGATGATAATAGTGCGTGAACACATCTTCGGTCGGAGCTGTAACCATCAAATCCCATGTCCATCTAACGGACTCATACTCTTCTTGCGTAGCAAATTTGTGTCTACAATGCTTGAGCACATTTTGATTGATATGCCATCGACAGAGTAATCTGTTAGCGTTTGGGAATTCTGCTCTGCATGCCCCAAGCAACGCTAAATCTATGTCGGTGACGATAACCCGCGGGTAATATTGTTCTTCTATCACCAACTTAACACATTCCAACACCCATTTGAAATTTGGCTCTTTTTCACAGTTTAAAAAGCTAAACGCCATTGAGAATGTTCTGTTTGTTGAAGTAACTCCAACAATTGTAAAGAATGGCAGTTTAAACAATGTGGTGTTGTATGTGGAGTCCATCAGCATGATTTCTGGAAATGTTGTCCACAGGGCATATGACGTCAGGTGAACAAAAAATATTTCCTCCAGCTCATTAGTGTGGTCATTTACCCTGGGGTAGTATGTATAACCTTTACGCCTCAAATGTACTAAAAGGAGTTGTATCGGAGTCAAATCACCACGACTGGCACGACGTATCTTGTCTTGTGCATTATATACCGTTTTAATGCTAGACACGTTATTCAGATCGCTCTCTTTTAGTGAAGAAAGTATAATTCGTGGTGCTACTTGATGTTTTGTCAACTGATCCACCAAAACTAACTCACTTTCTTTTAATCGCATGGCCTGTGAAAAACCATGGAACGAGTCTACAAAATCATGATTATGCCTTAGACACTTGACCCTCAAGATCCAACCACTAGTTTTAGTAGTACCATTTCGACCTTTTATATATTTCGCCAGTAATCTGAATGGGCAATTTATTTTAGCGGTAGCAGTCTGCCGTTCAAGTTCATCTTCTAAACCTTCACGTGCAGACGTCCCATGTCTAGAACACTTAAATTCGATTGAGTACTTATAGCCCCTATCTGTTTTAGTTCTTCCTTTAACAATAAGAAAACCGTTCGATTGAGTAGTAGATTGCACCCAATCAGTTAAAACAACTTCATCACGGAACACCTAAAAAAATAAAGAATACAAACTTTTGTTACTTTAATTAGTTTTTTTTACAAACTTTTATAAAAAATACAACTTTGTACATTTTTAACAACTTTATTTATTGTTACATTTTTTTACAAACTTTTATAAAAAATACAACTTTGTACATTTTTAAACAACATTTGTTAATAACATTTGTAAAAAATACAACTTTTATATTACTTTTATTTTTAAAAAACTACAACTTTTATATTACTTTTATATTACATTTGTTAATAACAAAATTTAATTTATATTACAAAATTTTATTTATATTAAAAAAAATTTATTTATAAACCCTTTTTAAAGTTATATAGTGTGGGTGTGTGTGGTTACGTGTGTGGTGTTGGAGCCGTTTACGCGTTCGTTTCTTGTGGGCTGTGTGCATGGTTTTGTTCTCTCTCTGACTTGATATTACCACTGGGTTGTGTACTCACTTCTGGCAAAAGTATTAACACTCTCTCTCACTTGTTTCTCTCTCTCTCTCTCTCTATCTCTCTCTATCTCTAAAATTTTTAGATCTAACAATTATAGAACTTGTTAGATCGTTGTGGTATCTGATGTTGTGATGGTGATGTTGTGGTGGTGATGTTGTGGTGGTATCGTTGTGGTATCTGATGTTGTGATGTTTCTCTCTCACCTGTTTCTCTCTCTCTCTCTATAAATTTTTTAGATCTAAACAGTTTTTAGATCAAAAAGTTTTTCAAGAGATGTGGTGATGTTGTGGTGGTGATGTTATGGTGGTGATGTTGTGGTGGTATCGTTGTGGTATCTGATGTTGTGAAGTTTCTCTCTCAGCTGTTTCTCTCTCTCTCTCTCTAAAGTTTTTAGATCTAAACAATTTTTAGATCAAAATTTTTTTGAGAGTTGTGGTATCTGATGTTGTGGTATCTGATGTTGTGATGTTTCTCTCTCTCTCTCTCTAAAGTTTTTAGATCTAAACAGTTTTTAGATCAAAATTTTTTTTTGAGAGATGTGGTGATGTTGTGGTGGTGATGCTGTTGTCGTATCTGTTTCGTTGTTTAAGTTTTTAGATCTAAATTTTTTTTAGATCTTGAATATTTTTTTGATCTTAAAATAAATAAGAGGTTGGTTTGAAAAACATGTTTGGTTTAAAATTGATTATCTAAAAACTAGAGAGTGGTGGTGATGCTGTGGTCGTATCTGTTTCGTTGTTTAAGTTTTTAGATCTAAATTTTTTTTAAATCTTGAATATTTTTTTGATCTTGAAATAAATAAGAGGTTGGTTTGAAAAACATGTTTGGTTTAAAATTGAATATCTAAAAACTTTTTAGATCTAAAAACTAGAGTAGTTGTTAAAAATGTTTTTCTACATATTGTTGCCTTTCCAAAAAAAAGAGAAATTTTTTTTTCTACATATCCTTATATGAATAAATAAAAATTACATGAGTAGTTGTTATAAGTACAATCACATTTTTTTTCTTCATATTACAGTAGCTCGTTCTTACAATTTGATAATTATATTCCCGTTTTTAATAATTTAGCCGTATTTAATATTCAAATTCGTGTCCACACTTGTCATACTTTTAATATGAAATAAATGAGTCATTAGTAAACATATATAGTAAAAAAATGATATTTATAATCTTATGTATATTTATATGTTGGAGTTTTAAAACAACATATATATTGTATTTTTAAGTTATAAAGAATATGGGGCATAAAATATAAGGGATTATTTGTTTAATTTTCAAAGTTATTAAAAAACATGAAAACTTAAATATTACACTTAACTCTATACAATTTTAAAAAATTTAACCACTAAAGTTTTATTAATTACCCCATCTTTTTTTAAGTTTTTGTTTTCACAAATTTGACACCTATATTTTTATGTGTTTTTCTTCTCAACCAAATTTCTCCATCAAATTAATTAAACGTTGACCAAAGTATTAACACTCTCTCTCACATGTTTCTCTCTCTCTCTCTCTCTCTCTCTAAAAATTTTAGATCTAACAATTATAGAACTTGTTAGATCGTTGTGGTATCTGATGTTGTGGTGGTGATGTTGTGGTGGTATCGTTGTGGTATCTGATGTTGTGATGTTTCTCTCTCACCTGTTTCTCTCTCTCTCTCTAAAGTTTTTAGATCTAAACAGTTTTTAGATCAAAAATTTTTTAGAGAGATGTGGTGATGTTGTGGTATCTGATGTTGTGATGTTTCTCTCTCTCTCTCTCTAAAGTTTTAAGATCTAAACAGTTTTTAGATCAAAAATTTTTTAGAGAGATGTGGTGATGTTGTGGTGGTGATGCTGTTGTCGTATCTGTTGCGTTGTTTAAGTTTTTAGATCTAAATTTTTTTTAGATCTTGAATATTTTTTTGATCTTAAAATAAATAAGAGGTTGGTTTGAAAAACATGTTTGGTTTAAAATTGATTTTCTAAAACTTTTTAGATCTAAAAACTAGACAGTGGTGGTGATGCTGTGGTCGTATCTGTTTCGTTGTTTAAGTTTTTAGATCTAAAATTTTTTTAAATCTTGAATATTTTTTTGATCTTGAAATAAATAAGAGGTTGGTTTGAAAAACATGTTTGGTTTAAAATTGAATATCTAAAAACTTTTTAAATCTAAAAATTAGAGTAGTTGTTAAAAATGTTTTTCTACATATTGTTGCCTTTCAAAAAAAAAATGTTTTTCTACATATCCTTATATGAATAAATAAAAATTACATGAGTAGTTGTTATAAGTACAATAACATTTTTTTTCTTCATATTACAGTAGCTCGTTCTTATAATTTGATAATTATATTCCCGTTTTCTAAAATTTAGCCGTATTTAATATTCAAATTCGTGTCCACACTTGTCATACTTTTAATATGAAATAAATGAGTCCTTAGTAAACATATATAGTAAAAAAATAATATTTATAATCTTATGTATATTTATATGTTGGAGTTTTAAAACAACATAAATATTGTATTTTTAAGTTATAAAGAATAGGGGGCATAAAATATAAGGGATTATTTGTTTAATTTTCAAAGTTATTAAAAAACATGGAAACTTAAATGTTACACTTAACTCTATAAAATTTTAAAAAATTTAACCACTAAAGTTTTATTAATTACCCCATCTTTTTTTAAGTTTTTGTTTTCACAAATTTGACACCTATGTTTTTATGTGTTTTTCTTCTCAACCAAATTTCTCCACCAAATTAATTAAACGTTGACCAAAGTATTAACACTCTCTCTCACATGTTTCTCTCTCTCTCTCTCTCTCTAAAAATTTTAGATCTAACAATTATAGAACTTGTTAGATCGTTGTGGTATCTGATGTTGTGGTGGTGATGTTGTGGTGGTATCGTTGTGGTATCTGATGTTGTGATGTTTCTCTCTCACCTGTTTCTCTCTCTCTCTCTAAAGTTTTTAGATCTAAACAGTTTTTAGATCAAAAATTTTTTAGAGAGATGTGGTGATGTTGTGGTATCTGATGTTGTGATGTTTCTCTCTCTCTCTCTCTAAAGTTTTAAGATCTAAACAGTTTTTAGATCAAAAAATTTTTAGAGAGATGTGGTGATGTTGTGGTGGTGATGCTGTTGTCGTATCTGTTGCGTTGTTTAAGTTTTTAGATCTAAATTTTTTTTAGATCTTGAATATTTTTTTGATCTTAAAATAAATAAGAGGTTGGTTTGAAAAACATGTTTGGTTTAAAATTGATTTTCTAAAACTTTTTAGATCTAAAAACTAGACAGTGGTGGTGATGCTGTGGTCGTATCTGTTTCGTTGTTTAAGTTTTTAGATCTAAAATTTTTTTAAATCTTGAATATTTTTTTGATCTTGAAATAAATAAGAGGTTGGTTTGAAAAACATGTTTGGTTTAAAATTGAATATCTAAAAACTTTTTAAATCTAAAAATTAGAGTAGTTGTTAAAAATGTTTTTCTACATATTGTTGCCTTTCAAAAAAAAAATGTTTTTCTACATATCCTTATATGAATAAATAAAAATTACATGAGTAGTTGTTATAAGTACAATAACATTTTTTTTCTTCATATTACAGTAGCTCGTTCTTATAATTTGATAATTATATTCCCGTTTTCTAAAATTTAGCCGTATTTAATATTCAAATTCGTGTCCACACTTGTCATACTTTTAATATGAAATAAATGAGTCCTTAGTAAACATATATAGTAAAAAAATAATATTTATAATCTTATGTATATTTATATGTTGGAGTTTTAAAACAACATAAATATTGTATTTTTAAGTTATAAAGAATAGGGGGCATAAAATATAAGGGATTATTTGTTTAATTTTCAAAGTTATTAAAAAACATGGAAACTTAAATGTTACACTTAACTCTATAAAATTTTAAAAAATTTAACCACTAAAGTTTTATTAATTACCCCATCTTTTTTTAAGTTTTTGTTTTCACAAATTTGACACCTATGTTTTTATGTGTTTTTCTTCTCAACCAAATTTCTCCACCAAATTAATTAAACGTTGACCAAAGTATTAACACTCTCTCTCACATGTTTCTCTCTCTCTCTCTCTCTCTAAAAATTTTAGATCTAACAATTATAGAACTTGTTAGATCGTTGTGGTATCTGATGTTGTGGTGGTGATGTTGTGGTGGTATCGTTGTGGTATCTGATGTTGTGATGTTTCTCTCTCACCTGTTTCTTTCTCTCTCTCTAAAGTTTTTAGATCTAAACAGTTTTTAGATCAAAATTTTTTTAGAGAGATGTGGTGATGTTGTGGTATCTGATGTTGTGATGTTTCTCTCTCTCTCTCTCTAAAGTTTTAAGATCTAAACAGTTTTTAGATCAAAAAATTTTTAGAGAGATGTGGTGATGTTGTGGTGGTGATGCTGTTGTCGTATCTGTTGCGTTGTTTATGTTTTTAGATCTAAATTTTTTTTAGATCTTGAATATTTTTTTGATCTTAAAATAAATAAGAGGTTGGTTTGAAAAACATGTTTGGTTTAAAATTGATTTTCTAAAACTTTTTAGATCTAAAAACTAGACAGTGGTGGTGATGCTGTGGTCGTATCTGTTTCGTTGTTTAAGTTTTTAGATCTAAATTTTTTTTAAATCTTGAATATTTTTTTGATCTTGAAATAAATAAGAGGTTGGTTTGAAAAACATGTTTGGTTTAAAATTGAATATCTAAAAACTTTTTAAATCTAAAAATTAGAGTAGTTGTTAAAAATGTTTTTCTACATATTGTTGCCTTTCAAAAAAAAAAATGTTTTTCTACATATCCTTATATGAATAAATAAAAATTACATGAGTAGTTGTTATAAGTACAATAACATTTTTTTTCTTCATATTACAGTAGCTCGTTCTTATAATTTGATAATTATATTCCCGTTTTCTAAAATTTAGCCGTATTTAATATTCAAATTCGTGTCCACACTAATCATACTTTTAATATGAAATAAATGAGTCCTTAGTAAACATATATAGTAAAAAAATAATATTTATAATCTTATGTATATTTATATGTTGGAGTTTTAAAACAACATAAATATTGTATTTTTAAGTTATAAAGAATAGGGGGCATAAAATATAAGGGATTATTTGTTTAATTTTCAAAGTTATTAAAAAACATGGAAACTTAAATGTTACACTTAACTCTATAAAATTTTAAAAAATTTAACCACTAAAGTTTTATTAATTACCCCATCTTTTTTTAAGTTTTTGTTTTCACAAATTTGACACCTATGTTTTTATGTGTTTTTCTTCTCAACCAAATTTCTCCACCAAATTAATTAAACGTTGACCAAAGTATTAACACTCTCTCTCACATGTTTCTCTCTCTCTCTCTCTAAAAATTTTAGATCTAAAATTTTTAGATCTAACAATTGTAGAACTTGTTAGATCGTTGTGGTATATGATGTTGTGGTGGTGATGTTGTGGTGATGATGTTGTGGTGGTATCGTTGTGGTATCTGATGTTGTGATGTTTCTCTCTCTCTCTCTAAAGTTTTTAGATCTAAACAGTTTTTAGATCAAACTTTTTTTAGAGAGATGTGGTGATGTTGTGGTGGTGATGTTATGGTGGTGATGTTGTCGTGGTGATGTTGTGGTGGTATCGTTGTGGTATCTGATGTTGTGAAGTTTCTCTCTCACCTGTTTCTCTCTCTCTCTCTCTAAAGTTTTTAGATCTAAACAGTTTTTAGATCAAAAATTTTTTAGAGAGATGTGGTGATGTTGTGGTGGTGATGTTGTGGTATCTGATGTTGTGATGTTTCTCTCTCTCTCTAAAGTTTTTAGATCTAAACAGTTTTTAGATCAAAAAATTTTTAGATCAAAAATTTTTTAGAGAGATGTGGTGATGTTGTGGTGGTGATGCTGTTGTCGTATCTGTTTCGTTGTTTAAGTTTTTAGATCTAAATTTTTTTAGATCTTGAATATTTTTTTGATCTTGAAATAAATAAGAGGTTGGTTTGAAAAACATGTTTGGTTTAAAATTGATTATCTAAAACTTTTTAGATCTAAAAACTAGAGAGTGGTGGTGATGTTGTGGTCGTATCTGTTTCGTTGTTTAAGTTTTTAGATCTATAATTTTTTTAGATCTTGAATATTTTTTTGATCTTGAAATAAATAAGAGGTTGGTTTGAAAAACATTTTTGGTTTAAAATTGAATATCTAAAAACTAGAGAGTGGTGGTGATGCTGTGGTCTTATCTGTTTCGTTGTTTAAGTTTTTAGATCTAAAATTTTTTTAGACCTTGAATATTTTTTTGATCTTGAAATAAATAAGATGTTGGTTTGAAAAACATGTTTGGTTTAAAATTGATTATCTAAAAACTTTTTAGATCTAAAAACTGTTTGGTATCTGGTTTGTTTAAAAACTTGTTAGAAACTTGTTTGGTATCTGGTTGTTAGAAACTTATTAGACTTTGTGGTGATGTTTTGCAGGTGATACTCTAATGAGTCACCTGATTATTTGTTGTGGTGATGTTTCTGTTGAAACTTGTTGGGGTGCCTATGCAGTTTCATTACTGGATGGTAAAGTGCGCAGTTTTATCTCACTTTGCAACTTTAAATGAACAAATAGGTTTTTAAAAAAAAAGGCAATGATGATTTTTATTAAAAAAAAAATCTTCAGAGTTTTGGCATGGCAAATATGAATGGACGGTAAAGTGAGTTTATATCTCACTTTGCAACATTAATAGTTGCAGCCAACATGATTGTTTATATCTCATAAAGAGCTAATAATCTGAGCCTTACCTCTTGTGTGTCAAATGGTGAACTAGACATGGTTGTTTGTGGTGTTTGCTTGTTGTGTTTCCTGCTTTCTTGTTGGTGCTGTTGGTTGTTGCTTTATGCTTGCTTGGGAACTGGATTATTGGGTTCTTGTGTAGATTGTCCCTTTTAGTTTGTGTTGTAGCTTTCTTGTTGGTGCTGTTGGTGTTGTGGTGTTGTTGCTTTCATGTGGCATTATAAGCCTGAAGTGCCTGCTATGCAGCTCCCCTTTGAGAATCTTAGTTACTTTCTTGTAAACTTTTGCAGTTTTGGAATCCTACTTACCACATTCATGTTGAAAACGTGTAACTTGTGAATATTGTTGAACTTGTGAGGCTTGTGTCCTTGTGCAGTTTGAGACTTGTGAGACTTTGTGCAGTTTGAGACTTGTGAGACTTGTGCAGTTTGAGATTTGTGAGACTTGTGCAGTTTTGGACTTGTGAGACTTGTGCAGTTCCTAAGAACTTGTGACTTAAAATTTTCCGAGGCGATGATGATAACTGAAACCGAATGGACGGTAAAGTGAGATCAAATCTCACTTTGCAACATTCGGGTTTGAGCCTAAAAATTTTCTCAGGCGATGATGATTTTTGAGCCTTAAAATTTTCCGAGGCGATGATGATAATCGAAACGGAATGGACGGCAAAGTGAGATAAAATCTCACTTTGTAACCTTCGAATCTGAGCCTCAAAAATTTTCCGACTACGTTTTTTTTTTAAGTTATAAAACTGATTCACATTAAAAAATGCACCCTCAATGATTGGCTGAGAGAGAGAAAACCCAAACATCCCCTATTCACTTCCCATGAGGTGCCTGCATAGCAGGTCCGTATAAAAGATACACCAAACCTGAAAAGTCTTTTTCTATTAGTTTTTTGCTGTTGACCTTGACTTGAGAGTATTTTTCAGGCAACTACCTGTCATCTTCTTTCTTGTTTCCATAGCGCGTTATTATCTGTACATATATGTACGAACTTAACTCTAAACTCAACACAAATCTGAAAATCTAACTCTAAACTCAACAAAATTCTGAAACATGTCATCTGGCAATGGACCTCCCTCTTTCTCATCATCAAATGGAACGAACATCTCCAGTTACGTCGTCGATGCTACTGATGATGCACAAGTCTACAACAACCAACCTCCATCGTACAATAATGCTATGGGACGTGATGGGAACTCGCTTAACCAGTTCCAAAATGAAAGTACTAACCGTGATTTGGGTCAAACTGATACTCCCAAACCTCCTTCGTTTACAGCTCTTGAACGTGAAAGGAACTCTCATGCTCATGGTGGGAATCTAAAGCATGAGTCAGGAAATGTGGGTGGTCAGGGACCATCTATTGGCAGTGCTGCGGCTAGGGGGAATTATTCTGATCCGTCTGGTGGTGTGGGGCATGATGGTGGTGCTCCAGCACCGAATCTAAGCGATGTAGGCAGACGAGATGCATCTCATACCGGGGATTCGTCGATGGTGATTGAAGGTTCGGATGCTCAAGATTATGTGGGGATGAGTTTGGTTGGCAAGAATTTCCGGAGGTTTTATCCGAATGCTTACTACAAGGGAAAAGATGCTGATAACTGATTTGATGAAATTGAATAATATTTGTTGTGAACTTTCTAAGAATTTAAGTGATGAATTAAACCAATGTATGCTTCTTTTAACCTAAGTTTGCATGAATTGTTTTGAGTTTATTATTTTCTTGTTCATGAGTACTGTCTTTGCTACACATTTTTTAGAAAATGAGACACTCAGTAACAAATATTGAGACTGGTCTAAATGGAAGTCTAATGATGTCGGTCTAAACGTTGTTGTGCATACTTGTTTTGTATAAGCGCGTGTTTGTTTTAGCTTATGAAAGGGGCTTATTAGCTTATACAATATAACTTAATAAGCATATTTTAGTGTTTGGATGCCAATTAAGTTTGAGTTTTTTTATGTGGCTGCTACTCATGGTTGTGAGTCTTGTGACATGTATTCGTCAAGAAAATTATATGGTCCATGATACCAAAATACTGCGGTGGCTACTGAGACTGAATAACATCGACTCCAATATGCTAAACTGAGGTCTAATTACAATTTACATCGGAAGAGAGCTAAAGTCGTTTGAGAAAACTATCTAATTGCTTTCATTAAAAGATAATGAGAAATGATGGTCGGTTAACTATAATGTACGGAGTAATTAATTATTGCTTAGTATTTGGATCATAACCCATTATCTATAGGGAAGTGATTTGTACACTCTCATAATTGATTGACACATTCAAATTATGATTGTTTTGACATTTATACCCTCATATCATTTTTACTTATTTTCATCCTGTAAAGATATAAATGTCAAAACACTCATAATTTGAGTGTCCAATCAATTGTATAAGTGTGCAAATCACTTCCCTTATCTATAAGAGGTGAGTTATCTACACCTTCTCATAAGGAGGGTACCCAATGATTGCATGCATCGAAAGCTTATACGGTATGCATCTGGGTTTGTACATTTTGATCAAAAACTTATATTATCACATCATATAAGGGGTTCTTATAAGATATCCCTATCTATAATTTTGGGGGTAATCAATATTCATTGGAATTAATTACATAAATGGTCACTGTGGTTTGGCCATTTTTTCACTTTCAGTCACTAAAGTTTTTTTTTGACTAGTTCAGTCACTGTGGTTTGTATATGTTACAGATCCAGTCCATATCCGAATAAAATGACCAAAATGTCCTTGTCATCTTCTTTTTAAAATCTTTTCACAATTAACTGACGACCGTTAGTATAGAGGACTAACGGTCGTTAGTTCTTTATACGTTTTCATCCGTATTTACACGTTTTCGTCCGTATTTACACGTTTTCGTCCGTATTTACACGTTTTCGTCCGTTTTTACACTTTTTCGTCTCTTTTTACACGTTTTCGTCTGCATTTACACGTTTTCGTCCATATTTACACGTTTTCGTCCGTTTTTACACGTTTTCATCCGTATTTACTCGTTTTCGTCTGTTTTTACACGTTTTCGTCCGTTTTTATGCGTTTTTTTTTCTGTTTTTACACGGTTTCATCCGTATCTACACGTTTTCGTCCGTTTTTACACGTTTTCATCCGTAATTACACGTTTTCGTCCGTTTTTACACGTTTTCGTCTCTTTTTACACGTTTCATCCACATTTACACGTTTTCGTCAGCTTTTACACGTTTTTGTCCGTTTTTACAAGGTTTCATCCGTATTTACATGTTTTCATCCATAATTACACGTTTTCGTCCATTTTCACACATTTTCGTCCGTTTTTACACGTTTTCATCCGTATTTACACGTTTTCGTCTGTTTTTACACGTTTTCGTCCGTTTTTACACGTTTTCGTCCGTATTTACACGTTTTCGTCGGTTTTTACATGTTTTCGTTCGTATTTACATGTTTTCGTCTATTTTTACACGTTTTCATGCGAATTTACACATTTTTGTCTGTTTTACATGTTTTTGTCCGTATTTACACATTTTTGTCTGTGTTTACACACGTATAAACGGATGAAAATGTGTAAAAACCGACAATAACGTGTAAATATGGATGAAAATGTGTCAAAAGAGATGAAAGCGTGTAAAAATGGATGAAAATGTGTAAATACGGATGAAAACATGTAAATACGGATGAAAACGTGTAAAAATTGACGAAAACGTGTAAAAAGGACGAAAATGTGTAAATACGGATGAAAACGTGTAAAAACTAACGAAAACTTGTAAAATCAGACGAAAACATGTAAAATCGGATAAAAACGTGTAAATACGGATGAAAACGTGTAAAAACAGACGAAAATGTGTGAAAATGGACGAAAACGTGTAATTACGGATGAAAACATGTAAATAAGGATGAAAACTTGTAAAAACGGACAAAAACGTGTAAAAACTGACTAAAACGTGTAAATGCGGATGAAAACGTGTAAAAAGAGACGAAAACGTGTAAAAACGGACAAAAACGTGTAATTACGGATGAAAACGTGTAAAAACGGACGAAAACGTGTAGATACGGATGAAACCGTGTAAAAACAGACAAAAACGTATAAAAACGGACGAAAACGTGTAAAAACAGACGAAAAAGTGTAAATACGGATGAAAACGTGTAAAAACTGACGAAAACGTGTAAAAACGGACGAAAACGTGTAAATATGGACGAAAACGTGTAAATGCAAACGAAAACGTGTAAAAACAGACGAAAAGGTGTAAAAACGTACGAAAACGTGTAAATACGGATGAAAACGTGTAAAAACGGACGAAAACGTGTAAATACGGACGAAAACGTGTAAATACGGATGAAAACGTATAAAGAACTAATGACCGTTAGTCCTTTATACTAACGGTCGTTAGTTAATTGTGAAAAGATTTTATAAAGAAGATGACAAGGACATTTTGGTCATTTTATTCGGATATGGACTGGATCTGTAACATATACAAACCACAGTTACTGAATTAGTAAAAAAAAAACTTTAGTTACTGAAAGTGAAAAAATGGTCAAACCACAGTGACTATTTATGTAATTAACTCTATTCATTAACTACTTCTAACTTTTTTTTCCCCTTAACTGTTCACATTTATCACATACTCAACTTTATTTTTTAATTTCACTGCATCGAGCTATTAATTTTTCAAAAAAAATGAAGGATCCATTTATCGATTTTCTTCAAAACCGTGTGTCAAGTAGGGAGTGGTAATTCTCGACACGACACGATAAACGACACGAAGTTAAACAGGTTTGGGTTTAGAATAAATAGGTTTAGGTCAAAAACATGTCAACCCGTCTAACCTGTTTAATAAACGGGTCGTGTTTAGGTTGAGTAAGTATTAAACATGTCAATACGTCTATCTATTTAAGTATATAAGGCTCTAAAAATAAAATATATAACTTGTATTTTATGTTAGATTTGGATTAAATGTATTTTGTTATGTACTTAATATAAGTGAATTACATTATAACTCACATATCATTGAAATTGTCGTGTAGTTATTTATATGTTATTTAAACTAGCTAAATCGACAAACCACTAACCTTATTAACCACTTGACCTATTTACTTAAACAGGTTAAATGAGTCACAAACGGGTTGCATATGTTATACAGGTCTGAGTTAGGGTTGAGTTTCTTGACACGATTAATAAATGAGTCGTATTTGGATTGAGGTTACATTGACCCGTCAACCAGAATAGGTCAACCCGAAGACAACTCGATTGCCACCCCTAGTGTCAAGTTGCCTCTTTTTTAATGAATTCTTCCTTTTCGATATTTTATTTTCGATGACATGATTTTTGTTCTCATATATGCATGTCATTTTGCTTATAACTCATCAGTTTGCAACCAATATTTTCTACTATGAGTATAATTTTGAATCCAGTTATACTAGCGTTTACTAACAAAACGCTTTGTACGTGATCGTGATAGCTTCATCAAATTGTGTTACTGAATATGTTTACAACAATTTATATATTTACCAATACTGGATTTCTAAACTAAATTAGTACAATATGTATCGAGAAGTTAACAGTATGTACCAAGCAACATTAATGACATAAGAAATACTAAGAACACCTCTAATACATAAATTATTAATAGCTTTTTATTATTTTAAAAAGTTATTTAAAAAGGTTTTTTGCCATTGCATTAAAAGCTTTTTTAAAAGCTTTTTAGAAAGACTTATAAAGCTTCAAAACTTTTTTCAAAGCCTTCTTCATTGAATGAGATATACATTAAATGCATTAAATGCAAAAAATCATTTAAGACTTTTTGCATTGTGGATGCTCTAAGTGATGCTCATTATATTTCTCGAGCGTTTCTTTTTCTTTCCACATTAAAAGCCATATAAATATATGTAGGTCCCATGTGGGCCCATGTCTGTTAATGCCTCTAGATGGGGAGAGAATCACATTTTATTGCTTGTGGATATAGAGGGATTAGTGGAAATATGTGGGCTCCACATTAAAAAAGAACATTATTACTCCTTCCGTCTCAAAATTATTGTCAGGAGACAAGAAGCACATAGTTTAATAAAAGTGGGACCCATACAAATTTCAACCACTCAAATAGAATATTCCCCCACTAAATTCTCTTTTTATTACTTAAAATAGAAAGTGAACAATTATTTTGAGACACCCGAAAAAAGAAATATGGACAATTATTTCGAGACGAAGGGAGTATATACTTGTGTGGACCCATGTGGACCCAATCCCATAGCTAAGGGGAAAAACAAAACACAACCTTAGTCTCTCTATGACTTTCCCATTATGATTATTTACCCTGAACCAAACACGCTCTAAATGTCACCGACCCTATTGTTTTTGTTGAGTTGCTCTTCAGTCCATATCGTATTGATGAGTTTTGCTAACATGTGTCCATCAAACACATTGTGGTCACCAAGTCATAAATCTTATTTAATTGTGGTAGTTTATGTTATTATGTGTTTCACTAATTTATTAAATGAGGATTTAAAAAAAAAAAGAATAATATGTCATCGTTAAAGACAAACATGTTACCAAAACTCTTTTATCTTTTAACTAGCAAGTACACGTACATTGCGACGATTGATACTCTGTAATCAAAATTTCTAGCAAATAATATTTTAGACTACATGTTTTTTGTGATAATAACTATGCGAATGGCGAGAATTTTGGGAATAACTTTATCGCACGCTGTTTTTACGATCTTCTAATGTTTTGTCGATAACAAACGTAACATCATTTTAACGAAACAAATAAAATACGTAGCCAATAGTTTACTAACACACTTACATTTTCATATAAATACTAAACAATTAATAGTGTTTACATCTTATAGAAATACATATGTATAACAACTAGTGTTTACATAATATGAAAATGTGGGGTAAAAATCTTAGTATTTGACCCATTGACTAGATACATTGAACATTGTTGGGTAAAATCCAAAGTCCATAACCCATACCCATGGAGCTTGTTAGGATTTAGAAAATCCCGTAGTTAAAGTGTCGGTCACCTCAAGTATATGTATTCGTTAGAAAGCTCGTAGTCGTAGTCATTTAGTGTTAATAAGTAGTTCATTAAGTAACACCGTGGAGGACGGACGGGTCTTTACCCACTGTATGCCTGATTCACAGCCCGTAGGAGGCGTGTCTTGTAAGAACCTATAAATACCCTTTGCCTAGCAAGGCAAAGGGTTGGAGCTTCTCATAATATCATTTTTCTTTGTCTCACTAAGTTCCCAAAACTCTTCCACTTTCTCTCTCTAAAACCTCAAACTATTCGAGCCATTTTGTGTTATGTGATGTGTTTATGAAAACCAATATGTTACAATTGGTATCAAGAGCCATGGTTTGATCACTCATCTTTCATGTTCTTGGATTTCTAGTGGTTTTCATAAGGTTTTTGGGTTTGAATGCGTTTAGAGTAGTTTGCATCATTTGGATCATTTCTTGTGTTAAAGTTTGAATTTTGATAGTACTTTTGTGTTTAGAATCATTATAAGTGTTTAGGTTTTGGTTTGGAAGGCTTGAATCATCGTGGTTGGGTTGTTTTTGGATTGAAAAGTGGTGTTTTTGAAAGTTTCTTTTATGCGATTTGTGTCTCGAATTGGTGTTCAAGTATGCGATTTGTCCTAAATTCTATGCGACTTGTCTCTTTAACGAATGCTTTTTGAAGCGATTTGTCATATCTTGGATGCGATTTGTCACTTTTTGTAAAGCGATTTGTCTAGTATGCGATTTGTCTATTGAGACAAAATGACAAGAAAGGACAAAGTAGTGGAAGTAGTGGGTGTACTTGTGTACTATGCGATTTGTCAATTTATGCGATTTGTCCCTTAAGCGATTTGTCTCTTAAGCGATTTGGTACCTAAGAGTTTTGACACTTATGCGATTTGTCTAGGGTGCGATTTGTTTGAGGAGCGATTTGTCTAGGGTGCGAGTTGTCTAAGGTGCGATTTGTCAAGTGTGCGATTTGTCTATTGAGACTTGTCGTTTCTTCGTGTTACGTTTTATGGTTTTCTCTTGATTTAGTAAAATCCCGTGAAAGAATCTATTTCTCGGTTTAATCAAAGAGTAGTAAAATCCCGTAGAACATGTAATCATGTCTACAATCACTTCTTCCGTTGTTGATGACGTTCAAGCTGCGGGATCTGATACTCGTCCTCCCATGCTGGATAGAACCGATTATGACTCGTGGGCTCAAAGAATCAGACTGTCCTTAGGAAAGGAAAATGGGGTTAACATCCTTAAGTCAATTGATGAAGGACCATATCAAATTGAGACTACCAGAGATATCCTTGAAACTGCTGCTGATGGTTCAGTTATATTAGGATTGGATAGACCAAAGATGTATGATGAGCTTGATGATAAGGAGAAGAAGAGATACGATGCAGACATCAGGGCTTCAAACATTATACTTCAGGGTTTACCTAAGGACATTTAAAAGTTGATCAATCACAACACTGAAGCTAAGGCAGTATGGGATAATGTTAAGATGCTTATCTCTGGTTCTGAATTGACTAAAGAAGACAGGGAGTCTCAGCTGTATAATGACTTTGAGAACTTTAAAATGAAACCAGGGGAAAGTGTTACTGAATATTATGTGAGATTTCACAAACTTGTAAATGATATGAGGAATATCAAAATGATAATGCCAAATATCCAGCTCAATTCAAAGTTTGAGAACAACATGAATCCCGAATGGCACAAATTTGTCACTGCAGTCAAACTGAACAAAGGATTAAGGAACACCAATTACGAGCAACTGTATGCTTATTTGCTCCAAAATGAGAAGCATGCTGCATTTGAACGAATGATCATGGAAAAGTTTAATACCAGTACTGGTGATGCAAGTTCTTCAAATGATTCA
This sequence comes from Chrysanthemum seticuspe, assembly GCA_019973895.1. Taxonomy (NCBI): domain Eukaryota; kingdom Viridiplantae; phylum Streptophyta; class Magnoliopsida; order Asterales; family Asteraceae; genus Chrysanthemum; species Chrysanthemum seticuspe. The sequence continues at coordinate 149,879,147 of BPTQ01000008.1, read as the reverse complement.
ACTGCATTCTACACTAATGTAGGAATAACCATCAAAGTATCACAAGTCATACCTACTGGGGATGGTAATCACAAACTTATTCCAGATCCAAGTTATAAGCCTTCAGACTCATTCATGGAACAATTTGCTCATCAAGTGGATCTAATGGTTAAGCAAAACCTGAACTTTACCACACCTACTAACAATCATCTCAGAGCTGCTTCTAACCTTCACAATCATGCTAAGGTTAAAGATGGAAGGGTAGTTGTGCAAAACGTGCAAGGAAGGCAGAATGCTTATCTTCCACATAATGAGCAAGGAAATGTTGGGTTTGGTGGTGGTTATGGAAATGCTGCTATTGGTGGAGGATATGTGGGTAATCAGAATCATGGAAGGAACATAGCCCGGGGACAAGGAAAGCCAATCAAGTGCTACAACTGTGGTGGAGAAGGACACATAGCAAGGAACTGCACTCTTCCAAAACGTCCACAAAATACAGAGTACTTCAGGGATAAAATGCTACTGGTTCAAGCTCAAGATAGTGGGGCTGTGTTGAATGAGGAAGAATTGCTATTCCTAGCTGAGGGAAATGCCAAAACGTATGATGCTGATGTGGATGGACAGCCAGTACAGGGTATGGGTCAAAACAATCCCAATGCATTTCAAGTTGCAGACTATGATGCATTTGATTCATATGTCGATGATGAACCAACTGCCCAGACCATCTTCATGGCTAGCATTTCACCGATGGTCTCTCCAAAGGTTTCTTCACCACAATAGACCAGTCCCTCCAAGGAATCGATCATATCAAAGGTATTAAAATTATACGATGATGTTGATAGGCAAAAGATTCACGACAAAGTACAATCAACCGAAATCATTGATTCAAATATTGAAAATATGGGTAATAACAATATTGTCCCATATGATCAATATGTGAAACAAGATGAAAGTGAAATTGTACCAAGTGATGCATCTTCTGCAGTCAATGATGACTATATTTTTGATGAATACACTGCATGTGCTCCTGATGATTCCATAATCTCTGAACTAAATGCCTATAAAGAACAAGTTGCCATATATGAACAGCGTGCTAAATTTGAACTGACTACTCGTGAGCAGGAGATGGATAACCAAATACTTACAGTTATTAGAAAAAGTAATTTTAGGGAAGAAATGTTAAAACAAGAGTTAAACTCCTTACAAGAAAAGCTCAATAAAACTGTTAAGCAAAAGCAAGAACTTCAAGAAAATGTAAAAGTGCTTAAACAGGAATTTACTGCTAAAGAATCAAACTGTTAAATGACTTTTCCAACCTAAAAACGTTGAGAAACAAACTTGAAAACAAACTGTACGTACAAGGGAACACCATTCAGACTGCTCACATGATCACTAAGCATCGAGTCTTAAGCGATAAGCATAGTATTCCCCTTGTAAAGGAACCCAATCCCGAGTATGGAAAAATAGCTAGAGCTGCTCAAAAGGTAGTCTATGATGGTAATGAGATCCTTAAGACTAGGCAAACACCATCATGTATAGGAAGCACTGAAGAGGATAGAAAATTAGAAGATGCTTCTAGGGAGAAAATGGCAAAGAAGTTAAATGATCCTTGGTGTATAAAGCATAATATAACGCTTAAATCCCATGATTACACTAAAGAAAATTGGATAGCCTTGAAAATGTTTAAACCTCAAACTCAATTAACCCCTGAGCAAGTATTCTGGAAGAAAGATTTGGATATACAAAGAATCGATAATCTTATTGAGAAGAATCCTCCTTGTAGGAAAATGTCTCCAGCTACTGTGTATCCCCCAAATACACCTATGCATTTAGTACCCAGAACCCTTTCAACTCAAAGCAAGACCTTAATCAGCCTATATGTGGTTTATCAATTATTTGTTGATTTTGAGAAAACATGTAAGAAAAGAATTACACCCACAGGGATTACTGAAGGGGAAAGGGGTTTTGAGCAAACTAAAGAATGTTATTTAACTGAGGTCATGCCTTTCTTTAAACTACTAAAAGAGCAATTTGAGAGTCTTCAAAAGGGCATTGATACAGAGATTAAAGAAATGAAAAAGGTGTTTAATGAAATGAAAATTGAGGTCAAAGATTATGAACGTGAGCTTAAGGAAAAATCTGCATATCTTAAATGATAACTTGATTTCTAGATGTGTTGCTTAGGATGTGTTCTATACTGTTACAAACTATTCTATCACTGCTTCTTAATTTCATGAATTGTCTGTTGCCTTGAAAGTTTCCCATGATCGTGTCATTGAGCTTGAGACCACAAATTCAAAATTGTATGAGAAAATTAAACAAGATGATCATGATAACTTGGTCAAACAGTATTCTAAATTGGAAGATGAACATCTTGCTTTGCAATTAAAATATCAATATCTAAAAGAAAATGTTAAAACCTCAAATGCCAAGACATCCTCGGATGCTCCTGAGTTTGATACAGTTTTTGAAATTAGCAAACGTGATGAACATAGTCGAGCTCATTGTAACACGATCAAAGGATTGAAAACCCAAATTTCACGATTAAAGTGTAAAAAGAATGATGTGACTGGCTCCCAAATGCCTCCTCCTCTAGATTCTCAGAACTCTCAGATTTTTCATCTTCAAAACATCATTAATGCATTACAACATGAAAATGAATGTTTTCTAGCGGAAAATGAAAAGGTTAAATTGCATTTCAAAGAGTTATATGAATCAATTAAAGTCGCTCGTGACAAGAACAACGAAAAGGTAACTTCTTTGCAAAATGAAATTGAGAATCAGAAGAGTTAGGTAAAAGGGAAAATGCCAATCACCAACTGTGGGAGTACTGCACCAAAGGTACCTGCTTGTGCTAAATATGCTATGACTGTAAAGTACATTCCACCTCATCTTAGGAATAATGAACTTGCACTTCAAACATATTTTTCGTACCTTAAGGATAGTATAGAATGTCTCTGAGAGATTGTTGAAGAGGATAAGATAGAGAAGCCACTTGATAGTGCGATTAAGGATGCATGCTTATATACCAAACAATCTAAAGAGCTGTTAGAATGCCTAATAACCATATGTCCTAAATTTGGTACCAATAAAGATAGAATAGTTATGCCTTGCTCTATGCCCAAAAACAAGCAAGTGTCCTTTGATGTGCCTCTTAGTACTTCAGATCCCAACACTTCTATACCAGGATGCAGAAAGTAGTGAAACCAACTAATGTTCCCAACGTTCCCTCTATAGGAGTAATCAGTGACACTAAGGCAAGCATGTCAAAGCCTCCAGGCAATACAAAGCAAGATAGGACCTCGCAAGCTAAGAGTGATCAAGGAAAGGAAGTAGAAGACCATACTAGGAATAATAAGTTTGAGTTTAATAAGACGAATCGTGTTGATTCTAGTATTAGCTATAAGCGTACTGTAATTAATTCGAATTCTGCTACGATTTGCAAAACATGTAATGAATGTTGATTTCTGATACTTATCATGAATGTGCTGTGAATGAAGTAAAATATGTTGCTAAGTCTCCAGTCAAAACTGTTAGAACTGCTAAACATGTTAAGAATGTCAGAAAACCATGGTGGAAAAAGGTTAAAAAACATTGGAAACCAACATGAAGAAAATTTAGTAATGTAGGCTATCAATGGAAATCTACTGGCCGTAAATTCAATCTTAATGAATTGTGCCCTAATTTATCTAGATCAATGCCCATTAGAAAATGGATGCCCACTGGTAGAATTATACCTTTAAGAAGTGAACACACTTTGAACAGATCTACTGTCACTACTAGTCCTGCATCTACCTCTAATGATATCATTGATTATGCTTCTGATGTGGGTGTTCCAATCTCGTTTACTAACCAAATGGAACCCATTCTTGCATGGGGATCCAAATTATACAGTCATCCATACTTGTCTGTGTTCAACTGCAGGTCATACAAATCGTTCTGTGGTATTTGGACTTAGGCTGTTCCAAGCATATGACTGGAGATCGCTCGCGGCTCATGAACTTCGTGAGTAAATTCATCGGGACTGTTAGATTCGAGAACGACCACTTTGGGGAAATTATGGGTTATAGAGACTATGTTGTGGGTGACAGTGTAATTTCTAGGGTCTATTAAGTTGAAGGTCTTGGTCATAATTTGTTCTCTGTTGGTCAATTCTGTGATTCAGATCTAGAAGTGGCCTTTAGAAAACATACTTGCTTCGTTAGAGAACTAGATGGCGTTGAACTTGTAAAGGGAACCCGTGGAACCAATCTTTACACCATCTCTATCGAAGACATGATGATGTCCTCTCAAATCTGCTTGTTGTCAAAGGCTTCGAAAACAAAGTCATGGTTATGGCATCATCGTCTCAATCATTTGAACTTCGGAACCATAAATGATCTTTCTAGAAAGGACCTCGTAAGAGGTTTGCCCAGATTGAAATATGAGAAAGATCATATTTGTTCAGCATGCCAATTGGGAAAAAGCAAGAAATACGCCCATAAATCCAAACATGCAAACTCAATTATGGAAGTTTTTCATACTCTTCATATGGATATGTGAGGACCCATGAGAGTGCAAACTATAAACGGGAAGAAATATGTGCTAGTCGTGGTTGATGACTACTCTCGGTTTACTTGGTTTAAGTTTTTGAGTTCAAAAGATGAAACTCTAGATGTCATCATCAAACTTATCAAACAGCTGCAGGTTCGACTTAATAAAACAGTCAGAATTATCCGAACAGACAATGGAACTGAGTTTGTTAACAAAGAACTAAGTCAGTTTTATGAAAGCATTGGAATCAGTCATCAAAGAAGTTTCCCACGTACTCCTCAACAGAACGGTGTAGTTGAAAGACGAAATCGAACTCTTGTCGAAGCTGCAAGGACTATGCTGATCTACTCAAAGGTTCCAACGTTTCTTTGGGCTGAAGCCATTGCCACTGCTTGCTATACCCAAAACCGTTCCCTTATCCATACCACTCATGGAAAAACTCCTTACGAACTTGTCCACAATCGAAAACCAGATCTTTCTTTCCTTCGTGTATTCGGTGCTTTATGCTATCCAACGAATGATGGTCAAGATTTAGGAAAGTTAAGAGCTAAGGCGAACATTGGAGTTTTTGTTGGTTACGCACCAAACCGGAAGGGTTACCGAATCTACAATAAAAGAACCCGAGATATCATGGAAACTATTCACGTCACGTTCGATGAGCTGTCTGAGAAAATGGCTCCTGGACAATCTGGTTCTGGACCCGCATTTCAACATTCATTAAGTAGTCCCATTAGTTCTTCTCTTGTACAAAATCCCTCACCTACAGTTCCATACGTACCTCCTTCTGAAGAAGATTTGAAGAAATTGTTTGATCCAATGTTTGATGAATACTATGAACCTCGTGTTAATGATCAATCTACACCATCAACAGTGGCGGCTCCTAATCCAGTCAACACAGATAATCCATCAGTTTCTGTGTCAGATCACTCATCATCATCTTCAAATCCTCAATCTTCAAGTGTACATCATGGTAATGTTACTGCCTACTCTGATGGAGATAACCCTTTTGCCACTCCAGAAGATGCACCGTTTGAAAACATTTTTGCCCCTGATCCATCATCCGAACCATCTTCATCAGGGGACCCCAACTCTGCTACTTCGGTTCCTCAATAACAACCACAGGAGCATTTTAGAAAATGGACACATGATCATCCATTGGACAATATCATTGGGAACCCTTCTCGTCCGATATCCACTCGTAAACAACGTGCTACTGATGCCTTATGGTGCTTCTTCAATTCCGTATTATCAAAGGTTGAACCAAAGGATGTTAAAACTGCAATGTCTGAGGACAGTTGGTTTAACGCAATGCAAGAAGAAATTCACGAGTTCGATCGACTTGATGTTTGGGAATTGGTTCCTGCTCCTGACTGTGCTATGATCATTGCTCTCAAATGGATCTTCAAAGTAAAACTTGATGAGCATGGTGATGTGTTAAAGAACAAGGCAAGACTAGTTGCAAAAGGATATCGTCAAGAGGATGGTATTGACTTTGAGGAATCATTTGCTCCAGTTGCACGTATCGAGGCAATCAGAATCACCTTGGCTAATGCTGCTAGTAAGAACATGGTGGTTTATCAGATGGATGTGAAGACTGCTTTTCTTAATGGAGATCTGAAAGAAGTCGGATATGTCAGTCAACCCGAAGGTTTTTTGGATCCAGAACATCCTACTCATGTCTATCGCTTAAAGAAGGCCCTTTATGGTTTGAAACAAGCTCCAAGGGCATGGTATGATATACTGTCAAAGTTTCTCTTATCTAATGGATTCAGGAAAGGAGTTGTTGATCCCACATTGTTCACCAGAAAGTCAGGCAAACACTTAATTCACGTTCAAATCTATGTTGATGATATTATTTTTGCCTCGGCCGACCCTAATGAATGTGACCATTTTTCAAAGGAGATAGGCTCCAAATTTCAAATGTCTATGATGGGACAAATATCATTTTTCTTGGGATTACAAATCTCACAAAGTCCCGGAGGCATTTTCATTAATCAATCTAAATATGCTAATGAAATTTTAAAGAAATTTGGATTTGATTCTTGTGACCCTGTTGACACTCCTATGGTGGATCGCACAAAACTGGATGAGGACAACTCAGGGATCATGGTTTATCAAACGAAATATCAAAGTATGATTGGATCCCTGATGTACCTCACAGCCAGTAGACCTGATATTCTGTTCGTTGTATGCATGTGTGCTAGATACCAGGCTAAGCCTACCAAAAACCACCTTGAAGCGGTTAAACGGGTCTTTCGGTATCTCCAAGGAACCATTAACATGGGACTTTGGTATCCGAAGGACACCAATATGTCACTAACAGCATATGCAGATGCAGACCATGCAGAGTGTCAAGATACACGTCAAAGCACTTCAGGTGGTGCTCAATTCTTGGGAGATAAATTAGTAAGCTGGTCTTCAAAGAAACAAATGAGTATATCTATATCATCTACAGAGGCGGAATACATAGCCATGTCATCTTGTTGTGCTCAAATCCTATGGATGAGATCACAATTATCTGACTATGGCTATGAATTCCACAAAATCCCTCTGTATTGTGATAACAAAAGTGCCATTGCTCTTTGCTGCAACAATGTTCAACATTCAAGAGCAAAACATATAGAGATTCGACATCATTTCATCAGGGAACAAGTAGAGAAAGGTGTGGTGGAACTATATTTTGTGAGAACTGAATATAAGCTGGCAGACATCTTCACTAAAGCTCTTCCTAGAGAACGTTTTGAGTTTATTCTTCCACTACTTGGACTAAAGAGTCTACAACCGGAAACACTCAAACGTCTTCAAGAGGAAGAAGAGGAGTAAAGGCTTTTCTTAATCTATCTCTTGTACATATTTTATCAAAAATAAAAATACAAAATTATAAAACCCACAAAAAGAAAATAGAAAATATATAAAATTTCAAAATCCATAAAAATCAGAAAATCTTTGAAAAAGCCCAAAAATATTATTTTTCACATCAACTTTCAGTTCTTCGATAACATCTACGGACTTTGATTTGTCACTCAAAGAATGGCACGGGTCTTTAGATAAAGTTCGAATGTACATAAACTTTTTGTTAAAAAAAAATGAGATGGAGAAAAATGATGGTTTATTGTCATTCCAGACAGTAACCCGTTTTTAATGAATGAACAGAGCTATGCTTCATCTAATTTTAAAACCTCACGCTCTGATTATAAAAAAAAATGTGTCAATCCAAATATTTTTCCTTCTACAAATTCTTCTGAAAAATATTTATCATCTAATGAAAACAAAATTGCTTTGAAAATAACTCGGTCTTTTGAAACTCACCCGGACTTGTCAAAATCTCTATCACTCAATCAACAACATATGTCATTGATTGAGGGGGAGAGTGATTTCAAACATATCAGAATGGTTATTTTTCAAAACAATTGGCACGTAAACATTCAAGGTCTAATTTTGGATAATCATAAAGAACAATGTTTTTATACAATTGGATCCAGACCAAAGTTGTGTTTTCATAAGATCATTAAGCATGTTTTAAACAATGGAGTTTAAAGTCTCATACTCTAATCCTTATCATTTAAATGTTTTCAAAAGAAGGTCACAATTCTCCTCAAAAAGCTTTCAAAATCAATTTAAATCAATAGAGATCACAAATCTCAAAGGGTTTGAAAATTGTGATCGGAGGAGAATTTATGATTTAAATTAGATTTAAACTGATAATTTGATAAATAGTTTAGAAATATAATAACAATATCTCCTCTCTACATATGTCAAATGATTTCAAATTTTAAATGCACATGTTAAGGGGGAGCATTCATCTTAAACCAAAAGGTTTGAAACGTGATTAAATTATCTCAAAGTGCAGATTCCCTCTAATATGTACAAAGCTCTTTCGAATTTTGATGCACATATTGAGGGGGAGCAATCATTAGAAAACCAAATCCTTTCCCAAAATATCTTCGACAAAGTATTTAAAATACTAAATTTGATTGGGAAAGTGATGATGATAATTTTAGAAAATGTTATTCAAAGATTGACATTGTGACAAGTGTCCCGTATGTGTAAGATATTGTTTTTTGGGCAACGAAAATTCGCTGGGCAACCGTATATTTTAAAAAGGGTTGTTTCGTCATTTTATATAACATAGAAAGTACACATTTAAATAGTGAAAGTACAATACATTTCTATTCAAATTCCAATAGTCACTGACACAAAAACATCCATAGTTACCGTTTTTCTCTGTTTTTGCTTCTCGCACAAAAGCATTCTTACTTACTATTTTCACAAATCAAACCGTCTTCTTCGTCAGCCCCCTATCTTCCTTGTAACGTCAGTTATGTCACCATCTATAAAGCTACAGTGTTGATTGCAAACCACATTCTATTGATCAAGTTTTTTTAAATGTGGCCAAATATGGTACGTAAATATTCTTCTCGTTGTTTATTACATATGATTATTTCCAATTAGTTTTATGTTATAATAAATCTTTGTTGTTATTCAATTAATACCTATGTTAGATAGGTGTTAATTCTATTTTATAATTCATTGCTCTTTTTTATGTGTATCTGATTCGTAATTATGTAGGGTATGATACCTTAGATGTCGTTAGTTAAGTATGTAACATTAGTTGGTTCATTAAAAAATTTAGTGGCAGTTTGTAGACTAATAAGGAGTGGTTTATATGCATCATCTATGCAATGGTTTACGACGTTGTGTAGGATATTAGTTTTCACATACACATCAAACCATAACAACAAGGTGGCGTATAGGTGGAATTCTAGAGAGAGAAAGTTAGAGGTTTAGGGAACTTAGTGAGAGAAAGTGAAAGATATTATTATGAGCTCCAACTCTCTACCTTGGGAGGTAGAGAGTATTTATAGTCTTACATAAATCGCCACACATCGGGCTATGGATCAGGCATACAGTGGGTAAAGACCCGTCCGTCCTCCACGGTGATACTTAACTAAATACTACTTAACTTAAAAGAACTATGACTACGAGCTTTCTAACGATTACATATACTTGAGGTGACCGACTCTTTAATACCTGGAATTTCTAATTCCTAACAATCTCCCCCTAAGGGAGGTCACCTCAATCATGTACCAAAATTACATTGAATACAAATAGATATTACATTAAAGATTGTTCTTGCATTCTTGATGTAGTCCTTTGCTTCTAAGCTCGTAGTCATTGATTCTTCACATTGCATGTTTGGTTACTCCAAGTGGAGGTCTTTTACTGATCCACGTGATAATAATTTTGTGCCATCTTTTGAGATCATCATCAATCAAAAAAAATCTCTGAGACATACTTTGTGGTGTTGTTATTATGTGATGTTGTGACTTCAGGACCGACATGCTCACATTCTGGATCATGATATCTTCTCATCAGAGTAGCGGAAGCATTTGTTGAATCATGATATTGGCAGCAGCGTAGTAGAAGCATGGAGTGAAAATATCAGAGTCATTGATGCACTAATCATGATTTCTTTTAAGATGAATGTGTTAAGTGAGCATGCGGCTATGGATTGACTGCTTCATTCTGATCAGCTGCAAACGTCGGGTGTACCTGCATACAACAGTTAGCAATAAATCGCACGAAAGTGTCTTTGATCACTTTCGTTGAATTGAGTTACACGGCCCACGGTTCCCCGTTGATCAGTACACGTACTGCCTGTGATCAGGTATAATTCCGAAGAATTTCCTTGACAGGGTTTCGCAGCTGCTCTAGCTGTTCTCAAACCGGAACATCTCAAAGAAGACAACACGGAGTGAGTGAACCAGCGAATTTTAAGTCCACTGATTGATGAAAAGAGATTTAAAAAAACAATCGTGTATTGCTCAATAGAAATTGTTTTTGCAATACAACGAAGGTTTTGTTGAAAATCAATTATCAATCACAAAAACACCTTTTGGTTTGAAAAATGAGTACACGGTCGATGTACTACAGAAAAGAGTTGTTAAGCACAAAGACCGGTTTTTCAAAGGTATCCGTCAATCCATAACCTGAACCAGGATTGATTCAAGAGATTGAATCGCCCCATTGTTTCTGTTCAGTTGTCACATGGTTGATCTATATAATAGATCTCACATGCCACCTACCAGGAGCTTGTTTGATGTTGGCTCCAGAAGGCTTTCCATCTTTATTGTGAATATGTAAACACATCACTCAGATGTTCTGGCAATACCACAAGGATAATGCGTAGGACTCAAGATATAATCTCTCTTTCCACATTGTGTGAAACAGAGAGTCTTCATTGAAAGTGTCCTAATGAGATTTATTGATGATCTCGTGGCTCTAGACTCAATTTGTGCATATTTGGATCCTATAACGGAGACTAGGGAGACGGTCTCCTTCTTCAATATCAACCATCTCTAAGAGAAAGTCGATAGATAATGTTGGTTCCCCGTGAGAATGAAACAAGTCCTTTTAAGAGGAACTTGAGTGGTTTGGAAAGTTGAAGTGCTGTGCGTCACTGGGTCCATGACGTCTTGTCTTCAATACCGATGTTACCATCAGTAGCATATGAATTGAACCCGGTTTCTGCCCTAAGATTGAATAAATGGAGGGCTATTTGTTTTCACCCTTTCCTCATTCAATTCTTTTTAATTCTTCAACCCCTTCAGTGCTTACCGAGACTTCATAGCAAGAACCTTGTTGGGTTTGTTCCAGTACTTGCTCTATCTCAGTCCGCACTCTTCCCATATCTCACTTTTCTCCTTTTATCATCATACCTAAGGACTTCTACACTAACTAGTGGATTGTCCCTGGGTAGATCCCTCCGGTTCTGGCGGATCATGGGAAACACAAGGGTACTAGGCGGTCTTGGCCTCCCTAGATGGGTCCCTGTTAGGTGATCAATCACATCTTCAGGAATC
>BPTQ01000008.1:149823607-149858712 GCA_019973895.1 Chrysanthemum seticuspe | reverse complement strand
GACTTTTACTATAACCTTTCCCATTTCCCTAAGGTATAGGTTGAAACCACAAACTTTCATGTCTCCTCGTCTATCGAAAACTACTTGTTAAACGATTTTCTAATGTATACCTTCATTTACGATTTCTTTAACGATTTCTTTTCCTTTCCCGTTTCTTCCTTCTTCGGAGATTTGTTCGACATCTTCTCGCCATTTGCCTTGTCTACATAAAATGGAATTTATTAATGCTTTTCATCAAGTCAAATGAGCATTACTAATTGAATCGAAGTATCAGGATTTTTCCCAGTTGTTTTTGGTTTTTATTAAGTCCGGTACCTTCCTTAGATATGGTTGCACAATCCTTAATCTTTAAGGTCCATAATTTCTCAGCCAGTGGAGTTCATATACATTAGCAATCTTTCGAGCATCAGTATCAAGAAAATTCAATTCATCATAAATCAATTCATAGTGGCACCTCCTGCCAGCCCAGAAATGGGTGACATACGGACTAGGTGTCGGGCTACACACCGCTAAATACATTCTGATATTTATGAGAGATGGAGGGTTCCATCTCTCAACCTCGAGTATTATTATAGAAAGTGAAAGAGAGTGATACACATCAAACCATAACAACAAGGTGGCGTATAGGTGGAATTCTAGAGAGAGAAAGTTAGAGGTTTAGGGAACTTAGTGAGAGAAAGTGAAAGATATTATTATGAGCTCCAACTCTCTACCTTGGGAGGTAGAGAGTATTTATAGTCTTACATAAATCGCCACACATCGGGCTGTGGATCAGGCATACAGTGGGTAAAGACCCGACCGTCCTCCACGGTGATACTTAACTAAATACTACTTAACTTAAAAGAACTATGACTACGAGCTTTCTAACGATTACATATACTTGAGGTGACCGACTCTTTAATACCTGGAATTTCTAATTCCTAACACGTTGGTATAGATTCCTTCCATGGCCTGAATTATTTTTGGTTTTTGTTGACCCTTTTTAGGACTATGAAGCTAAGTTAATCATTACGAGTAAACTGAACTACTTTTCGTAATTATTTAAGGTAAAATACATCTGTTCCGTTTACCGCTCTTCTACAGCTTGTTTAGAGGCTTCTTCCTTCTTTGCCCTTTCCTTTTCTTTAGCAATTTCTTTAGCATTTACTTCCATATGTAATCTTTTAGCAAATTGTTCATCAAAAGCTATCTGCTCCTCTGTACTTTCAAACACCAAAGTTGGATATGGAATCCCTTTACCCTTTCCAATATCATTTTCAGTAACTACAGCTTTCTGCACAGGTTCACCATTGTTTAGACTCTTAGCAATAGGTCTAGGTGCAGGGATAGGGTGAGATTGGTTTAGGTTGAGCAATTGTATGGCAATCTCATTCTTAGCCTCTTTTGGTTTTGGTGTTGGTGTTATTGCGGTGGTTATAATTGTAGCAGTGGTTGCCCTCTGTAGTGGAAACATCTGAACTGGCAATGGGTAGAATAATAGCAGCATTGGTTGCAGCAGTGCTTACTACAATACTAGCAGTGGATGCAGCAACACTGGCAGTGGTCTCCTGCACCACTTCCTTATCCTTTTCTTCATCTGCAGCCTTTAAAGAATCATCTATTACTTTGGACATGTCATCATGTACAAAGTCATTGCTTTGGACAACAATACCACATGATTTCTCTATTCGGTGGACGCCTTGCATCAAAGGTCAATCCAACCTTGTTTTCTCTTTTCAGCCAGCACCCAATGCATATCATTTCACAACCGGTTTCCTCAGCCATGGTGAAACTTGTTTGATGTTATAAAGAAAAGAATATCATTTACGGATTATATAAGAACGTCTACTAGCATAACCATCTGTATTTTTTCGCTTCATTTACTATACTTGAATGGTGTGCCATACTAGTTGGTAGGATAATTTAATTGAAGAGTAACACACACTCTTTCTAACCTATTCAATTAACTTGTGAGCAGTCAAATAAAAGGTCAGCCAACATTGGAATTTAGCCGTTTGGATTTCTTATTATAAAGCATAGCGGCATTAAATACCCACATTTACACACACACCTACCCAAGTAATTAGCTTCGTTCGCTACTGCCAGTATAACATGCCTATATTGTACACAGACAGTTGTAACGTTAAGCATCCCTATATTTGTAATAGCAGCAGTAACCTTAGAAAACATGTAGTAACAACACGTAAACACACACTAAAAAAACACACCCCTAAAGTTGAACGAAATTTTGGGCGGAAGGGCATTTTGGTAACTATTGAACAAAATTTTCAGGGGTCTAAGTGAATTATTGTCATTTGCTTCCACACCCCTAAAGTTTATCCCGTTATTCTCTCTGTCTCCTTCAATCATACATAAACACACACTAAAAAAATACACAACCTCTAATAGCAACCAGTTCTGGATATTAATCGCATCTCCGTCATCTATTTTCTGATTGAATCCGGCGTTTTTTATCTCCAGCGTTGACTTTGGTATTGACTCTCTAATTTCTTTTTTTGATTAAATCTGATTCAGTTTTTAACAACTTTTCTCCGGTGTTGACTCCGACGTTGACTATCTCATGTGTATATGGTAATTGAATTTCATATCTATTTTTTGCACATGTGAAGATGTTAATTGATTTATTAGATACTGTTTGTTTGTTACTTTTGACTATCTCATGATGTGTTTTTTTTTATTACATATCTATTTTTGCACATGTGAAGATGTTTATTGATTTATTTAGATACTGTTTTTAGTGTTTGTTTATTACGTTGACAATCTGATGATGCGTTTGTGAAAGAATCGTTTACGAATTAGGTGTTTGATGTTTAGAGATGTTTTTAGATTGCATAAATCATAGTTTATCTTTGAGGAATATCAAGATTAGCAACTGTTTGCTATTCATAGTTTACCTTTGAAGAATATCAAGACTAGCGATTATTTGATTTACTTACGTTTTTTTAAATTTATGTTCGCTAGTGAAGTTTATCAGTAAGTAATGGAATTTTGAGGTTATTATTGTATTTAAGTTTAGTTAGAGTATATTCGCATGTGAAGAATATTGAGATTAGCTATTATTTTGATTATTTAAGTTTTCACAAATGATATCATAAAAACATAACATAAAATTTGATGCAGTAATCTAGTACCTTGTTAATTAGATAAATAGTTACTAGCTTACATACCAAATAAGTCTAAAATAGCACATTCTTAAACATATACAAAACACATTCATAATCCTAAAAATCATCAGCATCAGCTGCAACTTCTTTGAGTATCTTGATAAGGTTTTTGGCACATTCAACCATCTCTTTATATTTAGCTTTGACAACAGCATTATGATCTTTAAAATTCTTAAAACCGGTTATCATCTCTTCATACTTCGCTTCAGCATCAGCATTATAATATTTGTAAATCTTAAATTCAGCTATCGCCTCTTCACACGTTGCTTCCAAATTAGCATTATCATCTTCGATCCTCTTGAAACGTGCTTTCATATCTTCATACTCACGTTCATACTCTGAAAGTTGTTCAATCATTCTCTTCCTCTTATCAATCAGCTCTTGTTTATCTCTAAAATTTCCTTCTATTGGGAAAGTCTTTCCCGACTCACAAGCAATTACCATTCTATTGAAACGGTCTATCATGTCTTTAAATAAAGAATCCTGCAAATTAGTGCAATTCGGAGTGCATGTACCATCTTGACACAAAGAACACGACATTTCGTAAATGATTGTGATGATTGATAATCTAATTGATCTAAATATTAATTGACTGAAATATCACAGTACAAGTTAAAGGTAAATTTCACAAATGAAATGGTGTTTTTAGATTTAGTGTAGACACTTGTATTATTTATTGACAATTTGAATTGCTGTATAGTGTGAATAATCCAAAGTCACTGTAAGAATTGGTGTTTGCAAATGGGTTATTTGTGGCCACTAAGAGTTAGTGTATAGTTTTGGATGTGAATCTAAAGTGGATTTCTAAAATAGTAGAGTATCAGTGTAGTTTTTTTTCATCTCAGTGAGCCAATGTTTTTATCAAACCTGAAATCATGGCCTCTGCATTTTACTTTTTTTGACTGTTTTTTTGAACTCTAGCATTTGGCTATTTTGTTTACACCTATTTAAAGGTAAGGTTGTCAGTTGCTTTTTGGGAAATGGTTTGTGTATTTTTAAGTGACCTGATGTGCATAATGTACCATAAAGTAAATCCCTGCTTGTTAAATCACATTTAAATCAATTTAATAATCTTTAATAATCTGTAGACATAATATATGTGCCTATTTATACACATGAGCTAATGCTAGAGTTAAGATTAAATGCATATTTTCCAGTCTCATCAGCAGCAATGTATTAACAACTTTGTGATAGTCAATAACGTTTTTGAAAGTTTATATAGCTAATGCTAATGGTAGGCCTGTCACCTTAGAAAACATGTAGTAACAACACGTTTTTATTATTTGGCCTTCACCACTAGCAGTACTAACATGTAATAGCTGTTTTTTAAGTATTTATTCTGAAACCTTAGACAACATATAGTAACAACATGTTTATATTATATGGTCTTCAGCACTAGCAGTCATTACTTGAACAAGCAGTTTTTTATTCTATAGTGTGACAGTTGTAATATACAAGAGGTACCTAGAATGACAAACACATAAACCTTTTTACCCCACATACCACTTATCCTTTTATGGTCCCAACCACAAATCAGTTATCCTTATCGTCCCAACAATCAACATCCTCACATTCCTTCTTATACCCTAGGTCACTTTCATCGAAGAATCCAAATAAAAAAATCGTTGCCCTTTTCTTCTTTTTTAGAAACAAATCCAGGTTTGTTGTACTCCTCCGTATGTACATTGTTACCTTATTCGTTCATATATTTATTGAGTACATGAATATAAATAACTGTACAGCTTTATATTTTATATTCTATTATTAAATATTTATTTAAATAAAAGTTATTGAAATTGTTATTAGGGTTTATGTTTTATAGGTATGGTCAGTATACCCCTTAAAGTCTAGTGGTTGATTCTAATTGTTATTAGGGTTTATATTTTATAGGACATGGAGGAAACCAAAGAAGTCATATTTAAAGTTCAGCACAACGGGAAATTTGAATTTCAGCCACTCTGCTATGTAGGCGGTCGCCTTGCTGATGTCTGGTGTTTTAGCTCCACCAGGGGTGCATTTACCAGGGTGCTTGATCATGTTTTCAATGATATTGGAGGGGAAAAATGGGCTTTATTTTATGGTGCACCAAATAAGGCACTCGAAGATAGTTTAACATTGTTGCAAACAGACAATGACGTTCGACGAATGTATGACCTTGCGGATGAGAATGGATCCATGGACGTCTACATTGTGCACAAGCTACAGGCTTTGTCACAATTTTATTTCAAAAACATGGTATGGCAGGAAGAGGACGCTGGCATGCGGTGCGGTAGTGCAACACCTTTCAAAAGAAGGAAGCTAACAAAGCGTGTTTCTATCACGAAAACTGAAAGAGGGTTAGAGATCATAGAAAAAAGGGGGTAGTACACAAGGAAATGAAAGGCTGTTGCAACAAAATCACTCAGACATTTCTTTTAGCCAATAACAATAAGGTTACAACCAATCATATCGCATCACAACACAACACATGCCTTAGATGCATGGTTGCACCTGTTATGAATGTTTGTTTCCTTTAAAAAAATATGAGTTTATGCTACCAACCATGCGATAGTGCTTCTATGGCGAACTTAGTGCTGTTAAGTCTATCATTTATGATCATATGGTTAAGAATTATGGTTGCCCGATCGTACAACAAGTATTGCCCAATTATGGCATTTAGTTGCCCAGATTGCAAATTAGACGGTGGCCTGAGGTACAAACGAAATTGCCCAATAACATAAACTAGATTGTCAGAATATTTGTGTCTAGATAGTAGATGACGATAATGGCTGCGTTTGCTGATTAGAATAGCGCAATTGGGGATAAATATGCCCAAAAATACTAACAACTGCTACAAGAGTTAAAACTGTTGCTTTGAAAGTACAAAATAATTTCAATTCAATTGGGGATAAAAAATAAAGAGTTACAACTGCTAGCACAAAACATAGTTTAGACCCACACACAGCATAATTCGCAACATCTAACAATCTGTTGCAATCAATTTCAAAATAAACATCAATGGTGCCCAACTCTTCTACTTCAACTCACAACATGGTTTCGTTTTTGGAAAAACTAAAGGAGGCTACAGGGTTTAAACAAATTCTCAAGTATGTGCATATGTAAATACGCAACCACTGCTACAGTAGACGCATCCACTGCTAGTGTCGCTGAAACCACCACTAGTGTCGACGCAAATATCAACTTTGTTTGTGTTTTCCAAATCATTTATATTAAAAAAGTCCCTAAAGTACAAAATGGTTTTTGCGAATTAAAAGGTTGACTAGTTGCAGTTCAAATTTTAAAAGTGAAATTTAAAGCGCCGATATGAATGTTTTACTTCAAATTGTCGAACGTGCATAAGCAACATTTCCAAGAGCAACAACAGATGTGGAAGCTACATTTTACCAAAAAAAAGTATATACAGACATAGCAAACTTTCAGTACAAAAAAGGATAATAAACCGATAAATTCAAACTATTTATAATTACGGATAAGGCTTATCCAAATACCAAAAAAGAAGAGAAAATCTGCAAGTAAATATTCACGTTCCTTCCCTAGAAATTTTATGACAAATCCAGCAGGAAAAATAGATGCCTAGGGTAGGAGCCTAGGCACGTGCTTACCCACAAAACAGTAAATGAAAATTAATGATACCGCGTGCAAGAACAGTAAAATCCTCGCTATAAATACGCGAGGTAAATAAACGGAAAGCACATAAAAAAACAAAAAAACAACCATTCCTCCACCAACAAAAATAGTTCGACATGTACATCAGGAAACAGACAAATTTTAGAAACACCAAAGAGAAGTTGAAGATGTTATTCAGAAAAAGAACATGATGGTACACAGTACAAAAAGAATACATCCGTCCGTCAACAACAACGCGTTACCCACACACGGTCATTTCCAAAAAGCCCATACATAGCCTAAACCTTTACCCCCAAAAGAAAAACATAAGCGTAAAGCAGATGCTGCGACAACTGAAACATGTTCTTAAATACTACTAATAACGATTAGTCGTTTTAAAATGACGACTAATAACCCATCTCCGCGACCATTCACAACATTCCTTCGCCCAAAATCCGTGTCCTTTGAAGTTTGTGGAAGCCTGCCCAGACCATATGGCGTACCAAAGGTGGGAGTTTAAACCGATTAGACTCTCATTAGCCATTTGGGATCTTCAAAGTTCAGGCAGTTGCTTCTTAACCTCGCCGTTCCTGAGCGAAAGAAGGAAGTATATCATGGGTATTGGGTCGAAGGAGTGATAGAATGTGCAAAGAGAGGCAAAAAACACGGCTGAAAATTATGGTCTCAGTCCTATGTTAATTGCAGCCCGGCCCCCAAGCAAGTGTACGTCTACCAATCTTGGCAGATCGGGTTGGATAGACTGGGTTAAAGGTAAAAATGACCAGCTTGCGGGCACCATGATTAAATAAAGAGCAAACCACATAAAGAATTCACAAAAAAAATCACATGCTGAAGTGTAGTGGATGATTGGTGTATTTTGTGACAATTCTCTCTCCTCACTCTAATTCAAACTTATCAGCCGCTGACACGTCAGCGTGTGTATTTGTTTTTTGTAAATTCTTTATGTGGTTCTAGCATTGCTCTAAAATAAAAGCTGCACGGATGGAAAAGCTACCTCACTAAAAGCTCTTCCAGTACTGCGCAGAGGGGCGGATTTACATGGGAAACCCCTTGAAAGGCCTATCGAACTTCTCAGGGAATCCCATGGAAAAATACAGCCTCCCCCACGAGGAAGCAAGCCACGAGAAATTGTAAGATCTTGGTTTATCACAAGTTAGGCATAAAGAGATAAGGTTTAAAGAGAGAAAGTGGGAGAGGATGGGAACTTTAGAGAGACAAAGAAAAATGTATTATGAAAGCTCCAACCCTTTGCCTTGGAGGGCAAAGGGTATTTATAGGGTACAAGCTTAGACGCCTCTATGAGGCTGTGGATCAGGTATACAGTGGGTAAAGACCCGTCCGTCCTCCACGGTGTTACAAAGTAAACTAAATACTAACATTGAATTACTAAGACTACGAGCTTTCTAACGAGTAAACATACTTGAGGTGACCGACACTTTAAGTACTGGATTTACTAAATCCTAACAATCTCCCCCTAAGGGAGGTCACCTCAACTTACAATGATTACAAACTGATATAACATTTCGTTGTTCTTGGTTTCTTTGATTAAGCACTTTTGTTCTTTAGCTCGTAGTCTTCGATTCATAATGTTCTGCATGTTTTGTTAATTCAAGATGAGGTCTTTAACTGATCCACGTGATGTTTGAGTTTTTTTGAACCTGCTTTGAGATCATCAGCAAACTATAAATCTCTGACTCTTCCATTGTGGTGTTGATAGTATGTGAAGTTGTGAATTTTGGACCAACATGCTCACATTCTGGATCATGATATCTTCTTATCAGAGTAGCGGAAGCTTTTAGCTGATTCATGATATTTGCAGCAGCGTAGCAGAAGCATGGAGTGAAAATATCAGAGTCAATGATGCACTAATCATAATTTCTTTCGAGATGAATGTGTTGAGTGAGCATGCGGCTATGGATTGACCGCAACATTCTGATCAGCTGCAAACGTAGGGCGCACCTGCATACAACAGTTAGCAATAAATCACACGAAAGTGTCTTTGATTACTTTCGTTGAATTGAGGTACACGGCCCACGGTTCCCCGTTGATCAGTACAAGTACTGCCTGTGATCAGGTATAATTCCGAAGAATTTTCCTTGACAGGGTTTCGCAGCTGCTCTAGCTGTTCTGAAACCGGAACGTCTCAAAGAAGACAACACATAGTGAGTGAACCAGCGAATAGAGATTCACTGATTGATGAAAAGAGATTTGAAAAACAATCGTGTATCGCACAATAAAAAAATTGTTTTTGCAATACAACAAAGGTTTTAATGAAAATCAATTATCAATCATAAACACCTTTTGATTTGAAATATTCGTACACGGTCGAAGTGCTAAAGAAAAGAGTTTTTAAGCACAATGATCGGTTTTTCAAAGGAATCCGTCAATCCATAACCTGAACCAGGATTGATTCAAAAGATTGAATCGTCCCATTGTTTCTGTTCAGTTGTCACATGGTTGATCTATAGAATAGATCTCACATGCCACCTACCAAGAGCTTGTTTGATGTTGGCTCCAGAAGGCTTTCCATCTTCATTGTGAATATGTATGCATATCACTCGGATGTTCTGGCAATACCACAAGGATAATGCGTAGGACTCAAGATATAATCTCTCTTTCCACATTATGTGAAACAGAGAGTCTTCATTGAAAGTGTCCTAAGGAGATTTATTGATGATCTCGTGGCTCTAGACTCAATTTGTGCATATTTGAATCCTGTATCGGAGACTAGGGAGAGGGTCTCCTTCTTCAATATCAACAATCTCTAAGAGAAAGTCGATAGATAATGTCAGTTCCCTGTGAGAATGAAACAAGTCCTTTTAAGAGGAACTTGAGTGGTTTGGGAAGTTGAAGTGCAGTGCGTCACTGGGTGTCACAATTCTCAAATTCCGGTCATTCCTCATACTCCATATTCATTATTTCATAACGGTTCATTCATGATTTTACATTTCATATTTAACGCGTAAATTTTATATTAAATAAACGTTATCGCGTAAATTATTATTTTGAACATTTAATCCAATACTTCCAAAAATGATCCCAATATATTTTTATACTTACATTTAGTTTATAAAAACTATATTTTTAGTTTACCTTGTGTTTTAAATTTATTTTGTATATAAATCGTTAAAGTTATATTATTACGACGTTTTTCTTAAAAACTACTCGGTAATTTTTATATCACTCAAATTTCACAAGAAATGTATTTTTACAATTTTTATAACTACAATATACTTTATTTTGATTCCCTAAAACTTATTTTAATCCATATGACTTTGACTTCACACCTATGTACAAGTTACATTTTACTACATTTATATTATTTACTTACACAAGTTTATAAAAAAAAAAAAAGAGATATTTTGTGGACATATCTCCCCCAAAACCGGTTCTAGGGGGAGAGTATGCATTTAATGTTGAGTATGGTTCTTTGATTGCTTATGTTTTTACTCTACTAAAAGTCTTATTTCATTATTTCAACACATAACTCATTCAAGTGTTAGCAAAAACAAATTCTCTCTTGGTTCTTCTACTCCTTAACCGGCCATCATAGAGCTCTCAAAGGGATCATCAAATTTTTCAAGTTCAAGCATAAATACAATCTAGTATACACTCTTGTATAGGTTTTGAAATAAAAACCTAGGGTGTTTAGGTTAATCCTTGGTTCTAATCACCTCATCATATCACTAGTAAGCATCTCATGTTTGTTTTTCATTTTACATATTCCTTTCATGCTCATCTCATCATTTTTGAGCAAAAACATGCAAGACATATGTGATTTATACCATTTTACATGATTTTTAGAAATATATATATATATATGGTCATCCTATAATTATTCCCTTGGTATACTTTGGTCTTGATGATGTTTAGGAACCCATGACACCCTAAGAAGGTGTATGGTAGGATTAGATTAGCTTTGGAGTTGATTTGAAGGGATTAGAATAGGTTTAGTACGAGAAAAACTATTTTCGATGCGTATAAAAAGTGGTCTGTCCTTATTTTGGTTTTCTGGAAAATCCGACAGTAGGTACGAAATTTTGGCCTTGATATTTAGAAAATATACTTTAAAACGAATCCGTGGCCGCTTGAACGGAATAAAACGGAGTTATAACGAAGAAGTTATGAATTTTTAAAGTTTGACGAAGATATATATATTTTTCAGAAATTTCAGCATACTATTTTTATCTTGTACGAGTCAAAAACGAGTCCTAAGCTTTACAAATTATTTCGACTTATCAAAAATATATTAGTATACTTTGATACGAAGCTAAGGACGTATTATACGTAGAAAACGGATTTGAAACGACAAAGATATGCACGTTTTCATAAAATTGCCGTAACTAATATTTTCTGAAAAACTATATTATTTTTACGAGACAAGTGTTACGGTAACTAAAACGACCATGTTGGAGGCTGTTTTTAACCATGATGTGGAACTTTTTGTAACGAGATGTCTTCTAATAAAATCGAGTTCACCAAGCATATTTTCTAAAACGACCAACCGTTTGTATAGCAGAGTTGTAATAAATTATTTATGGATGTTTAAACTTGGCCGAAACTCATTTTTTTTACCAACAATTAGACAAAATCACCATCTTTAACCCTTATTATCTTTATGTTCGAGACCTTTATGACGAAAACTCCTGAACTGAAACTTCTAGATTTCAATACAAACTTTCCAAAACCGTCAGGTTCGTTCTCTAACGTTCGACGTACACTATTTTACGACTAGTTTTTCAAAGCCATTTTTGTCATTTTCAAGGAATTCCCGACGACATTGTTTTACGACGAAAAGTGAAAATTTCACCATAAATCATTACGAAACCATTGTAGGATGACATTTTGACGTAAATACTTATAAAGTGATTTAAGAATGGTCAAGACGTCAAAAGAGTATTTTTCGACGATAAGTATTAATTTCAAAACTCACAAATGGTATAAATAACATACGAAATGCATGCATAACATAACATCATAACTCATTACATATCATAACATTCATTCTAGGTCGCGGATAGTTTCCGAGCCTCACTTTCGTGCACTTTATTTTGTTAGCATATCAATCACACCAGGTGAGTTCATACCCCGCTTTTACTTGTTTAAATCCTATAAACTATTTGGGGCGAGATACATGCTTACTTATCAAAACATTTAAACTCTATTGCCAAACAATATTACTTATACTTTAGACTTGGTGCGTGTTGCGACTAGACTTAAACAAACATCCCAATATTTATATGTTGGAAGGCCATTAATTTGGATACAGCCCAACGTGAGTCGTTGGAGGAACATCCCAGCATATATATGTTGGATGGCCATTTTATGCATACATCCCAACGTGAGCGTTGGAGGAACATCCCAACACGAGTTGTTGGAAGACCCTTGGGGTGACATTTATACTTTTAACCACTTTATGCGTATATTCATGATTGTCATTCTACTTTAGGCAATGGGTTGTGAACACACAGGTTGCAAGTTTTGTATGGGCGGAACTTGGAACTGAGTGGATTTACAATGCCTTTGCTGTGTGAACATTTCTCAAAGGATTTCAAATCATTCTATTACAAACTTATGAACTCACCAACCTTTGTGTTGACACTTTTTAGCATGTTTATCTCAGGTCTTAAGGTGATAGCATTTCATGGAGCTTTTGGGTCACACGGCATACTTTGGAGTCTTGGACTTTTAACAATTACCATTCGACATGTTTTGTAAACTCTTTATGTATTATCAAACCTTGTGATTTCTTGTCGTGTAAACTTTAACTTATTTATCGAATGGTAAACTTTTCAAAACGTCTCATTATAGAGGTCGTTTTCTGTATCCATACTTTGTGCTATGACGTTATACCCCAATGACACTATCGTTCCGCTGCGATATTTTGGAGGTGTGACAGATTGGTATCAGAGCCTTGGTTATAGAGAACTAGGTTGCATTTTAGTTCCTAGACTATAACCGCTCTCACGTCGATCCTCTCGTTTCCTATTGCCTTACTCACTTTTCGTGCGCATACGTTTTCTTAAGTATTTCTTCTAGAACCACCTCATTAGATAGCGTAGTTTCCTTGTACCAATAGGGGAGTCCCAAAATCTAGTTGGGTCATCAAAGATATGGAGCTCAGTAACGAGCACTTATCTAACTTGATCTCGTGACAGTTCTTGTTTGATGAGATGCGAGATCGAGCTAAATAAGTGTTACTATAAAGCTGGATAGATTTGATGATTTTGCCCGAGGATGGGAGTTCTCTTGAGGATACTTTGGGAACTGCTGGCGACCAAACCTCGTAGTGACTTTAGCACCTAACGGAATTTCCTATACACCAAGTGCGACTCTTCCTAGATACCTACCCTAAATCCCTCCTTCACTGTTTAGAATCGGATGATAGACTGGCTACCTACTTAAGTAACACCAATCGCCGAGACATGTATGCTTGGTGGTATGTACACGTGTGGAATGAAGCAATTATAATTATGGTGGCCAACATAATTATAAATGCGTCACAACTCACGTGGACATATGCGACCACGCATACGTAGATCGGTGTGGACACCTTAGGAACCAATTTGTGGCGTGGTATTATATTTGAGGACGTTAAGTATAGACATTGGGAATTCAACGGTTCTTTACTTGCAGAGATCATGGCACCAAAGAGGGTAACACGCAGTACTGGCCGAGGTGGTGCGGCAACAAGGGGTGGAATGACAGGTGGGCGTGGAGGTAGAGAAGGTGGTAACGACATGGGTAACACTGACAACAACGCTGGCGGAAACCCTGATTTTGCCGCCATCATCGCTCAACAACTTCAAATCTTGCTTCCCACTATTGTCACACAAGTTGGAAATCATATGAATAACTCGGGAAACCACGGGAACGGGAACGGTACTGGCGACACCAACAATGTAGCTGGCAGCAACAACAACAACAACACCAACAACAACAACAGAATTGGATGCACATATAAGGAATTTTCGGCATGCAAACCTGTGGAGTTTGATGGTATAGGAGGTGCTTTGGCTTATACTCGATGGGTAGAGAAGACAGAGTCAGTGATCGACATCAGCAATTGTGCCACAAATCAGAGGGTGAAGTATGCTGCTTGTTTGCTATCAGGGAAGGCATTGACATGGTGGAATACACAGCTACAGGCTAGGGGCAGAGAAGCAGCTATAGGCATGACATGGGACGAATTTAAGGAGTTATTGAAAGAGGAGTACTGCCCGGACAATGAAATGCAGAAACTAGAGAATGAATTTTATCACCACTCTATGATAGGGGCTGGTCACGCAGCCTACACTGACCGATTTCATGAGTTAGCCAGACTAGTTCCTCATCTAGTTACCCCTGAGTCTAAGAGAATCTCGAGGTACATATATGGTCTTGTCCCCGAAATCCGTGGAACCGTGAAAACAACTGAGCCGTCTACAATACAAAGTGCGATACTGAGGGCAGGAACCCTGACAGACGAAATGGTTAGAAATGGTACGTTGAAGAGCAGTGATAAGAGGAAGGAAGCAAGTGGGTCGAATAAGCAGATGGGTGTAGTAGCAGACAACAAAAGGGCAAGAGTTTTTGTGGCAACTGGTAATGAACAAAGAGAGTATGCGGGTACCCATCCCAAATGTGCTAAATGTGCTTATCATCACCCAAAGTCCAAGCCCTGTCGCTTATGTACAATATGCAATCAGTCGAATCATTTTTCAAGCCAGTGTAGAGAGCGTGCAAGACCAATAACAACGGTTAATACGGGCAACATGAGGAATAACCAAAAGACTTGCTTTGAATGTAACAGCCCGAATCACTTCCGGAATAATTGTCCTCAGTTGAATAAGCCACCGATACAAGCTCCTCTAGCTGTGGCAATTGAAGGAAATAACCCAAACCCTGTACTCAATATCAGTCCACCCCGAGGTCGAGCATTCTATATAGGGACCGAGGAAGCCCGCAATGCGTAACTGGTACGTTTTTCCTAGACCATTAAGTGATCCACCGTATTATTAAGATTTAGTAAGTCTCATTAGATAAGAAACCTAGACGCGTAAGCTTTGACATAAACACTTTGACCATACACTTGATTTCGCGAAACCTAAGGGTAGAACTCTAAGTATCAGCGATTGAATCGCGAGGACGCGATTCTTCTATCAGGGGAAGAATGTCACAATTCTCAAATTCCGGTCATTCCTCATACTCCATATTCATTATTTCATAACGGTTCATTCATGATTTTACATTTCATATTTAACGCGTAAATTTTATATTAAATAAACGTTATCGCGTAAATTATTATTTTGAACATTTAATCCAATACTTCCAAAAATGATCCCAATATATTTTTATACTTACATTTAGTTTATAAAAACTATATTTTTAGTTTACCTTGTGTTTTAAATTTATTTTGTATATAAATCGTTAAAGTTATATTATTACGACGTTTTTCTTAAAAACTACTCGGTAATTTTTATATCACTCAAATTTCACAAGAAATGTATTTTTACAATTTTTATAACTACAATATACTTTATTTTGATTCCCTAAAACTTATTTTAATCCATATGACTTTGACTTCACACCTATGTACAAGTTACATTTTACTACATTTATATTATTTACTTACACAAGTTTATAAAAAAAAAAAAGAAGAGATATTTTGTGGACATATCTCCCACAAAACCGGTTCTAGGGGGAGAGTATGCATTTAATGTTGAGTATGGTTCTTTGATTGCTTATGTTTTTACTCTACTAAAAGTCTTATTTCATTATTTCAACACATAACTCATTCAAGTGTTAGCAAAAACAAATTCTCTCTTGGTTCTTCTACTCCTTAACCGGCCATCATAGAGCTCTCAAAGGGATCATCAAATTTTTCAAGTTCAAGCATAAATACAATCTAGTATACACTCTTGTATAGGTTTTGAAATAAAAACCTAGGGTGTTTAGGTTAATCCTTGGTTCTAATCACCTCATCATATCACTAGTAAGCATCTCATGTTTGTTTTTCATTTTACATATTCCTTTCATGCTCATCTCATCATTTTTGAGCAAAAACATGCAAGACATATGTGATTTATACCATTTTACATGATTTTTAGAAATATATATATATATGGTCATCCTATAATTATTCCCTTGGTATACTTTGGTCTTGATGATGTTTAGGAACCCATGACACCCTAAGAAGGTGTATGGTAGGATTAGATTAGCTTTGGAGTTGATTTGAAGGGATTATAATAGGTTTAGTACGAGAAAAACTATTTTCGATGCGTATAAAAAGTGGTCTGTCCTTATTTTGGTTTTCTGGAAAATCCGACAGTAGGTACGAAATTTTGGCCTTGATATTTAGAAAATATACTTTAAAACGAATCCGTGGCCGCTTGAACGGAATAAAACGGAGTTATAACGAAAAAGTTATGAATTTTTAAAGTTTGACGACGATATATATATTTTTCAGAAATTTCAGCATACTATTTTTATCTTGTACGAGTCAAAAACGAGTCCTAAGCTTTACAAATTATTTCGACTTATCAAAAATATATTAGTATACTTTGATACGAAGCTAAGGACGTATTATACGTAGAAAACGGATTTGAAACGACAAAGATATGCACGTTTTCATAAAATTGCCGTAACTAATATTTTCTGAAAAACTATATTATTTTTACGAGACAAGTGTTACGGTAACTAAAACGACCATGTTGGAGGCTGTTTTTAACCATGATGTGGAACTTTTTGTAACGAGATGTCTTCTAATAAAATCGAGTTCACCAAGCATATTTTCTAAAACGACCAACCGTTTGTATAGCGGAGTTGTAATAAATTATTTATGGATGTTTAAACTTGGCCGAAACTCATTTTTTTTACCAACAATTAGACAAAATCACCATCTTTAACCCTTATTATCTTTATGTTCGAGACCTTTATGACGAAAACTCCTGAACTGAAACTTCTAGATTTCAATACAAACTTTCCAAAACCGTCAGGTTCGTTCTCTAACGTTCGACGTACACTATTTTACGACTAGTTTTTCAAAGCCATTTTTGTCATTTTCAAGGAATTCCCGACGACATTGTTTTACGACGAAAAGTGAAAATTTCACCATAAATCATTACGAAACCATTGTAGGATGACATTTTGACGTAAATACTTATAAAGTGATTTAAGAATGGTCAAGACGTCAAAAGAGTATTTTTCGACGATAAGTATTATTTTCAAAACTCACAAATGGTATAAATAACATACGAAATGCATGCATAACATAACATCATAACTCATTACATATCATAACATTCATTCTAGGTCGCGGATAGTTTCCGAGCCTCACTTTCGTGCACTTTATTTTGTTAGCATATCAATCACACCAGGTGAGTTCATACCCCGCTTTTACTTGTTTAAATCCTATAAACTATTTGGGGCGAGATACATGCTTACTTATCAAAACATTTAAACTCTATTGCCAAACAATATTACTTATACTTTAGACTTGGTGCGTGTTGCGACTAGACTTAAACAAACATCCCAATATTTATATGTTGGAAGGCCATTAATTTGGATACAGCCCAACGTGAGTCGTTGGAGGAACATCCCAGCATATATATGTTGGAAGGCCATTTTATGGATACATCCCAACGTGAGCGTTGGAGGAACATCCCAACACGAGTTGTTGGAAGACCCTTGGGGTGACATTTATACTTTTAACCACTTTATGCGTATATTCATGATTGTCATTCTACTTTAGGCAATGGGTTGTGAACACACAGGTTGCATGTTTTGTATGGGCGGAACTTGGAACTGAGTGGATTTACAATGCCTTTGCTGTGTGAACATTTCTCAAAGGATTTCAAATCATTCTATTACAAACTTATGAACTCACCAACCTTTGTGTTGACACTTTTTAGCATGTTTATCTCAGGTCTTAAGGTGATAGCATTTCATGAAGCTTTTGGGTCACACGGCATACTTTGGAGTCTTGGACTTTTAACAATTACCATTCGACATGTTTTGTAAACTCTTTATGTATTATCAAACCTTGTGATTTCTTGTCGTGTAAACTTTAACTTATTTATCGAATGGTAAACTTTTCAAAACGTCTCATTATAGAGGTCGTTTTCTGTATCCATACTTTGTGCTATGACGTTATACCCCAATGACACTATCGTTCCGCTGCGATGTTTTGGGGGTGTGACACTGGGTCCATGATGTCTTGTCTTCAATACCGATGTTACCTTGGTAACCACCAGTAGCATATGAATTGAACCCGGTATCTGCCCTAAGGTTGAATAATTGGAGGGCTATTTGTTTTCACCCTTTTCTCATTCAATTCTTTTTCATTCTTCAACCCCTTCAGTGCTTACCGAGACATCATAGCTAGAACCTTGTTGGGTTTATTCCAGTATTAGCTCAGTTTCAGTCCGCACTCTTCCCATATCTCAATATTTTTTCTCCTTTTATCATCATACCTAAGGACTTCTACACTAACTAGTGGATTGTCCCTGGGTAGATCCCTCCGGTTCTGGCGGATCATGGGAACACATACCTAACCTTATCATCCTTATATCACCATACAAAAAGTAAAGTTGGTCGGTCTATTTGGTATTGTTCATCTGCCATTGGAACCAATTGAAAACCATTTGAAAATCAATCCAGATACTTGTGATATATTATCAAAGAATTTTGTACCTGAATTGTTTTTGATATTTTATAACACTAGCAGGGTACCCGCGCAATGCGGCGGCGGGTACCTTGTGACTATATTTTGCGGCGAGTAAATATTATTCGGTTACACATTGTTTAAAAAAATAATTGTACGAATGAATGAACTGGTGTTTGCTGTTACAATGTTTTGAACTGGTATTGTTACAATGTTGTGTATTTAATTTCCAGGAAGATAGCTGATTTTTAAAGCTATTTTAGCTATGTATTGAATTAACAGCAAAATTAATACAATGAATTAGTTTTTGTAGTCTGACTTATTTTGAAATGTGAGACTTTTTAAGACTTCCTTTTTATAAAAAGTTATAAATATACTCCCTCTGTCTCAAATTAATAGTCCATATTTTCTTTTTGGGATGTCTCAAAAAAGATTGTTCACTTTCCTTTTTTAGTAATAAATAGGGAATTTAGTGAGAGAATATTCTATATGAGTGGTTGAAAATTGTTGTGGTCTCACTTTTATTAAACTTGGTGTTTTTTGTCTCCTGACAATAATTTTGAGACGGAGAGAGTATTTTTTAAGACATTTTACCAATGGGAAATTAAGATGGTAACAAAAACGCTCGATAGTTTTGATTTTTGCGTAGCATTATTTCTGGTCAAAATTATATAAGAAACCTCCATAGAAATTTATGTATGTGTAGTTGGCCAGACTTCAATGGGCTTTTGGTAGTATCAAACCTTTAAAGTGCCTGGAACTCGGTAACAAATTAAACAATTATAACAATGACACCTCTCAAAATAATTGCAAGATATAACGCTTTTCACTTTTTACATGTTATTCTAGTTCTTCAAGTGAACAAACATTGATATTATAATGGTACATATCAGTTGATTTGTTGAAGTTTAAAAACGCTAGAAACATGCATGGAAAATAAACTAACCCATTGTTTCATTGCTTACCATTACATGGAAAGTTTGACATAATACTTAGAATGCTACTTGGTCAATCTCCATAGTAATCGAAATAACATTATCTCCATAGTTTACATAACTTCTATTCTCACTTGGTCATAACTTTTCACAATCATCTCATTTGTTGAAAGGAAATGTAAGCAAGGTGAAACATAATCATCAATTATTTGTAATTATTCAACTCTAATTGACTATTTCTATTGGGTGTACTAATTTGAATATCTCAATATCATGGGTCAAACTGGGAATTCACAACATAGCAGCTAAGATTCCAAACTACAAAAAGCAACCTGCAAAGTAAAAGTTGAAAAGACAACTCCATTTTCTTTTGATACTCCCAGTGTCTTCAAACTGGGAATTCACAACATAGCAGCTTTTTTATACTTTTATGACTACGATCTTGAAAACCACTTGAACAAAACCATCAATCAAAAACTAAAACCACCTAAGACCACCCACCAGCCGGAAACAACATATGTATCTTGTTCAGATTCTGACATCCGGCCTCAACGAAACCACCAAACAAATTAAAATCTAAATTATAACAGATTTACAAAACAACACTCAACAAACGCAAAATACACAGATTTACATATACTTACAAATTATACCAACATACAAATTACTAACTTACGAATACACATAATAAACTTTATAACAAATTACCGACTTTATATTACACAATAAACTTCAAAAAAAATAGTAACAACTTTATAAGAAAAACTTGCCTTTACAAACTTTATTTAAAAAAAAAAAAAAAAGGCCACATTTACCACAACAATCGCTAGTTTAGTGTAGCAGCTGAACATGCTAATCTGGGGAAGGAAAAAAAAAAAAAAAAAAAAAAACAATATGCTAATGAACTAAGATTGAACATGTTCTTAAAGATTGACCATGAACCAAGATTTAATGGATTTCCTAGCCTTACCACATTATGCATAGCTTGAAAATCTAAGAACATTTTCATGATTTTTCAAACAATATAAAGTGGTGCATATCAGTTGGATTCAAAATTTCACCTAAAACACAAAGGTTACCTTTCAAATCAAATTCAAAATTTCGGCTAAAACACAAAGGTTACCTTTCAAATCAAACAAAAAAAGATCAAAAATCATTGACGTCATAAAAAAGCATAAACATATAAAACAAAAAAGCAACACAGTTGTACTATTATTTTCAAAAGACATCCACAGAAAGAAATGATGGCCATGGACAACTGAATCATTTTCAAAAAATATGAACAAACTAAATACAAATATCTAAAAGCTATTCTCACAACCAAACTAATATCGCCATCCATCAAAATAATATCGCCATCCATAAAAATAAAAACAGCTTGTGACCTCAAAGTAACATCGCCATCCATAAAAACAAAAACATACTTGGTTTTTCTTAGATCTAAACTTTTATGAACAAAAAAACATAAATATAGTTTAGAACATAACTGATTGAGTGTATATCAGTAACCAACCACAACATACAAGACCAAAAATCCATTCCAGGTGTCATCTAACCAAACACGGCAACCAAACCATATTACACAAGCATAGTAATCAAGTTCATGCGCCATTTAACCAAACACGACAACGAACCAGAAACAACTATAACAACAAACGATAACCACAACCATAAACAACTCACACAACCACCAACCAAACACACCAACAACAGATCTGCAAAAATAAATTCACAAATGTTACAACATCTCAAAGTTATAATAAAAATAGGTCTAAAAAAACTTAAAGAACATAAAGAATATACCGGTTTTTATATAAAAAAAAAACCTTCGAAACATAAAGAATACATACATACATCTCTAAAAAACTTAACCAAAAAATTTGAAAAACCTTTAGAGAAGTAGATCTTTTAGTTTGTCATGTCTCGCTGGTGGGTTTTCGAAGGTCGTAGGAGGCTCGGTGTGGTTGTTAGGTTGATAGTGGCTATGGACAATCGAAACAACCAACAACAACCAAAAACCCATCACGGACTACCTGAAACCACCTAAACCATCGAAAGATGGTGGTAATTTCGGCAGATGGTGGCGGTGTTGAGATCAGTGGTGGCGGCTGTTGATTATTTAGAGAGAGAGAGAGATGTGTTTTAGGTTAGATGAAGTAACTGAAGATAGAGAGAGATGGTTTTAGGTTATATGTGGTGTGAGTGTGTGAATGTTATTTATTGTATAAAGTAGGTTTCTTTTAGGTTCGGGTGGCTGAGTCTTATAATTTAGGGTCCGGATTTGGTTCGATTTTAGGAAGTGAATATACATGTGAGTAGTAGTTTAAGGCTCGGGTGGCTGAATCTTAAATATGGGTTTGGAGTGAGGTTCGGTTTTAGGTTGTGTTTATTGCTCCTTTATAAGGAGTATAGAAGAGCTCCCCCTCAACATGTGCTTCATATATTTGAAATCGTTTTGCACATGGAGGCAAGAGAGAGAATTAACTTCTTTGATAACCATTTTCTAAACGATATCAACATCACTTCCCTGATCAAAACACGTAGATAAAGCATATAAGGGAAGAATGAGGTTTTCATAAACATGCTCCCCCTCAATATGTGCCTTGAGGTATTGAAGGAGTTTTGCACATACAAGAGGGAACCTGCACATTGAGATAAATGATCACGTTTCAAATCATTGTGGTTTAAGATAGATGCTCCCCCTCAACATGTGCATGGAAAGTTTGAAATCATTTGGCACATGTCGGAAGGAGAGCTTGTACATCCTTATAAAACCATTTACCGAATTATCAGATTAAATCCAATTTAAATCACAAATTCTCCCCCGATCACAATTATCAAATCATTTGAGATTTGTGATCTCTGTAGATTTAAATTGATTTTGAAAGCTTTTAAGGAGAATTGTGACTTGATTATGAAAATGTTTTAACTGATAAGGATCGGATTTAGAGACTTTAAACTCCATTGATTAAACATGCATGAATATCTTTTGAAAACAATTGTATGACAAATAACCTTTTGATTTAATTGAAATCATTCTCCCCCTCAATCAATGACATAAGTTGTTGATTGAGAGATAGATAGTTTGTCAAACTTTTTAAGTCCAGATGATTTTCAAACTTGAGTCCGAGTTATTTTACAAAGCAATTAGTTTTCATTAGATAGCAGATAAATGTTTATAGAATCAGAGCATGAGATTTGAAAAACATAATAAAGCATGGCTCTGTTCTTTCTTTGAAAAACGAGTTACTGTCTGAAATGACAATAAACCAACATTTTTCTACATCTCGTTTTTTTTTTTTTTTTTTTTTTTTTTTTTTTTTTTTTTTAATTCGAACTTCATCTAGAGACCCGTGTCATTATTTGAGTGTCAAATCAAAGTCCGTAGATGTTATCGAACTGACAAAAAAAACATGATAAATAACCAATATTTTTGAAGATTTTCAAGTTTTTCTGATTTTTATGGATTTTGAAAAGTTTTATATTTTTCTATTTTTGTTTTGTTGGTTTTGTATTTTTGTATTTGGTTTTTGAAAAGATATATACGAAGAATAGATAGAGTCGAACACCTTTACTCCTCGACGTCTTCCTGAAGACGTTTGAGCGTTTCTGGTTGAAGGCTCTTTAAGCCTAGTCGTGGAAGAATAAACTCAAAGCGTTCTCGAGAAAGAGCTTTGGTGAAGATGTCTGCTAGTTGATATTCAGTCCTTACGAAGTATAGTTCAACCACACCGTTTTCAACTTGTTCTCTGATGAAATGATGTCGAATGTCGATGTGCTTTGCTCTAGAGTGTTGAACATTGTTGCAACAGAGAGCAATGGCACTTTTGTTATCATAATACATAGGAACTTTGTTGAATACAAAGCCATAGTCAGATAATTGGGATCTCATCCATAAGATTTGAGCACAACAAGATGACATAGCTATGTATTCAGCCTCTGTAGAGGATATGGAAGTTCTCATTTGTTTCTTTGAAGACCAGCTTACGAGCTTGTCACCTAAAAATTGAGCACCACCTGAAGTACTTCGACGAGTGTCTTGACATCCTGCATGGTCAGCATCTGCATAGGCTGTTAGAGACATATCAGAGTCCTTCGGATACCAAAGTCCCATGTTAATGGTTCCTTAGAGATATCGAAAGACTCGTTTAACCGCTTCAAGGTGCTTTTTGGCAGGCTTAGCCTGGTATCTAGCACACATGCATACAGCGAAAAAAATGTCTGGTCTACTGGCTGTGAGGTACATCAGGGATCCAATCATACTACGATATTTCGTTTGATCTACTATTATCCCTGAGTGGTCCTCATCCAGTTTTGCATGCTCCACCATAGGAGTGTCAACAGGGTCACTAGAGGTAAATCCAAATTTCTTTGAGATTTCATTAGCGTATTTAGATTGATTTATAAAAATGCCTCTGGGACTTTGTGAAATTTGTAATCACAAGAAAAATGACATTTGTCCCATCATTGACATTTGAAATTTGGAGCCCATCTCCATAGAAAAACGATCACATTCATTAGGGTCAGTCGAGGCAAAAATAATATCATCAACATAAATTTGAACGTGAATTAAATGTTTGCCTGACTTTCTGGTGAACAATGTTGGATCAACTGCTCCTTTGCTGAATCCGGTGGATAGAAGAAACTTTGATGGTGTATCATACCATGCCCTTGGAGCTTGCTTCAAACCGTAAAGGGCCTTTTTCAAGCGATAGACATGAGTAGGATGCTCTGGATTCACAAAACCTTCTGGTTGGCTGACGTATACGACTTCTTTAAG
The DNA here is from genome assembly GCA_019973895.1 of Chrysanthemum seticuspe. Lineage (NCBI taxonomy): Eukaryota > Viridiplantae > Streptophyta > Magnoliopsida > Asterales > Asteraceae > Chrysanthemum > Chrysanthemum seticuspe. Next base: position 149,834,562 of record BPTQ01000008.1, on the reverse strand, counting down.
ATCTCCGTTGAGAAAAGACATCTTTACATCCATCTGATAGAAAATCATATTCTTACTGCTAGGAAGATTCTGATTGCTTCGATGCGTGCAACAGGAGCAAAAGATTCCTTAAAGTGGATACCTTCTTCTTGTCGATAACCTTTAGCAACTAACCGTGCCTTATTTTTCAGAACATCACCGTGCTCATCAAGCTTCACTTTGAAGATCCACTTGAGAGCAATGATCATTGCACAATCTGGAGCTGGTACTAATTCCCATACATCTAGATGATCGAACTCATGAATTTCTTCTTGCATTGCATTAAACCAGCTATCCTCAGACATTGCAGTTTTAACATCTTTTGGTTCGATCTTGGAGAGTACTGAGTTGAAGAAGCACCATAAGGCATCAGTAGCTAATTGTTTTCGAGTTGATACGGAACGAGAAGGATTCCCAATGATGTTATCCAATGGATGGTCATGTGTCCATTTTCTAAGGTGTTCGTGTGGTTGTTGTTGAAGGACTGATGTAGCAGAGTTTATATCCCCTGATGAAGATGGTTCAGGTGTTGGTTCAGGGGCAAAGATGTTTTCAAATAGAGCATCTTCGGGAGTAGCAAAGGGATTAACTTCATCATTGGTGCCAGAAACAATTCCATGATGTACATTCGATGATTGATGATTTGCAGATGAGACAGAGTGATCAGCAGCAGGCACTTCTTGACTTAATGATATTGAAACAGAGGGGTTGACTTCATTGACTGGGATAAGAGCAACCTCTGATGTTGAACTTGACAGATCATTGGTACTTGACTCATAAAGTTCATCAAACATTGGATCAAACAATTTCTTCAAATCATCTTCAGATGGAGGTACATATGGAGTTGCTGGAGAGGAATTCGGTACAAGGGATGAACCAATGGGACTGTTTTGAAGTGCGGGTCTAGAACTGGATTGTCCAGGAGCCATTTGACCGGTCAGCTCATCGAACGTGACGTGAATTGTTTCCATGATATTTCGGGTTCTCTTGTTGTAGATTCTGTAACCCTTCTTGTTTGGTGCATAACCAACAAAAACTACAATATCTGCCTTTGCTCTTAATTTTCCTAAGTCTTGACCGTCATTCGTTGGATATGTTAGGAATTAGAAATGCCAGGTATTAAAGAGTCGGTCACCTCAAGTATATGTAATCGTTAGAAAGCTCGTAGTCGTAGTTCTTTTATGTTAAGTAGTATTTAGTTAAGTAACACCATGGAGGACGGACGGGTCTTTACCCACTGTATGCCTGATCCACAGCCCGATGTGTGGCGATTTATGTAAGACTATAAATACTCTCTACCTCCCAAGGTAGAGGGTTGGAGCTCATAATAATATCTTTCACTTTCTCTCACTAAGTTCCCTAAACCTCTAACTTTCTCTCTCTAGAGTTCCATTCATACGCCACTTTGTGTTATGGTTTGATGTGTATGTGAAAACTAATATCCTACAATTGGTATCAAGAGCCATGGTTAGATCATATCTTACACATCTTTGGATTTCTAGTGGTTTTTAGGTGGTTTTTGAGTTTGAAAAAGTTTAGTGGTTTTTGCATCATTTGGTTGATTTCTTGTGTTAAAGCTTGGATTTTGTTAGTACTTATATGTTTAGAATCATCACAAGTGTTTAGGTTTTCATTTGGTAAGCTTGAATCATCTTGGTTGGGTTGTTTTTGGATTGAAAAGTGATGTTTATGTGGTTTTTCTTGCTAGCGACTTGATATACGGATCTGTTTCTTCGTAGCGACTTGCTTCACAATTTTGTAGCGAGTTACAGTTTTGGAGCTAGCGACTTAGACCTAGCGATTAACAGTACAAGTAGTGGACTTTCCACTACGGGTAGTGACTTGGTGGTAGCGACTTGGTCTGTAGCGAGTTGCTCTTTAGCGACTTGAATCTTTAGCGACTTGAGTAGCGAATTGCTGCCAAAATTTTGCTAGCGACTTGAGACTTAGCGAGTTACTACTTAGCGACTTGCATTTGTCTAGCGACTTGGGACTTTAGCGACTTGGGGGGTGTAGCGAATTAGGTGTTAGCGACTTGGTGCATTATCTTCTAGCGACTTGGGTGATTGTTTACGGTTTTCTCTTGATTTAGTAAAATCCCGTGAAAGATTCTATTTCTCGGTTTAATCATAGAGTTATAAAATCCCGTATAATCTGTTAACATGTCTACCAACGTTCCTACTATCATCTCCACTGTTGCCGAGGATGTTCAAGCAGCTGGTTCAGATACTCGCCCACCCATGCTTGACAGAACTGACTACGATTCTTGGGCTCAACGAATCAGATTGTACTGCCTTGGAAAGGAAAATGGTGTCAACATTCTCAAATCCATTGATGAAGGACCGTATCGAGTTGAGACGACTAGAGATATACTTGATACTAATGAAGATGGAACTCCCATTTACGGAATGGACAGACCTAAAATGTATGATGAGCTTGATGATAAGGAGAAAAAGAGATTTGATGCACATATCAGGGCTTCTAACATTGTTCTTCAAGGTCTTCCTAAAGACATTTACAAGCTGATCAATCACAACACCGAAGCAAAGGCAGTATGGGATAATGTCAAGATGCTTCTCTCAGGTTCTGAATTAACCATGGAAGACAGAGAATCACAACTCTATGACGAATTTGAACACTTCAAGATGAAACCAGATGAGAGTGTCTATGAGTACTATGTGAGATTTCATAAGTTGGTGAATGATATGAGGAACATCAGAATGACTATGCCTAACATTCAGCTAAACTCAAAATTTGTGAACAACATGAATCCCGAATGGCACAAGTTTGTCACCTCTGTGAAGCTCACTAAAGGATTGAAGAATACAAACTATGAGCAACTCTATGCCTTCCTCCTTCAGAATGAGAGACATGCTATGTTTGAAAAAATGATTCTTAATCAGTTTAAAACCAACCAAGGAGAGTCAAGCTCGTCTAATGACTCAACTGCCTTCTACTCAAATATCGGAATCACAACCAAATCCTCACAAGTCATACCCTTGGGTAATGGTAATCACAAACTCATTCCTGATCCTATGTTCAAACAAGCTGATGCTGATGCACACGTGGGCAACTTCATTAATCAACTAGCTCTTCTGATTAGTCAAAACATGAATTCTCTCCCACAAACCAACAACAACCTCAGAACTGCATCTAACCCACACAATCAAGCTACTGTTAAAGATGGGAGGATCGTGGTGCAACAAGTTCAGGAAAGACAGTATGATCAGGGAAGAGGTGGAGCTGGTAGAGGTTATGTTGGTAATTAGAATCGAGGAAGGAATGGTAATCAAGGTCAAGCTAAGCCGATCAAATGTTATAACTGTGGTGGTGAGGGACACATTGCAAGGAACTGCACATCTCCAAAGCGTCCACAGAATGCTGATTACTTCAGAGATAAGATGTTGCTTGTACAAGCTCAGGATAATGGTGCTGCTTTGGATGAAGAGGAATTGCTGTTTCTAGCTGAGGGCAATGCCAAGACCTATGATGCAGATGTGGATGAGCAGCCTATTCAGGAGATAGGTCACAATCATTAGAATGCCTTTCAAGTCGCTGATTGTGATGCATACGACTCTGATGTGGATGATGGACCTACTGCACACACAGTTTTTATGGCTAGCATTTCTCCAATGGTTTCGCCCAAAGTCTCTTCTTCACCACAAGCTGGCCCATCCAAAGACAAACTCATCTCAGAGGTATTAAAACTATACGATGATGCTGATGTGCAACAGATGCATGAAAAAGTACAATCAACTGAAACTATTGAATCAAATGTTGAAAATATGGGTAATATCGATATTGTCCCATATGATCAATATGTGAAACAAAGTGAAAATGAAGTTGTACCAAGTGATGCATCTTCTGCAGTCAACAATGACTATGTTTTTGATGAATACACTGCATGTGCTCCTGATCATTCTATAATTTCTGAACTAAATGCCTATAAAGAACGTGTTGCTATTTATGAACAACGTGCAAAATTTGAGTTGACCACTCGTGAGCAGGAAATGGATGACCAAGTGCGTACAGTCATTAGAAAAAGTAATTTTAGAGAAGAAGTATTGAAACAAGAATTAAATTCCTTGCAAGAAAAGCTTTCTAAAACATCTAAGCAAAAACAAGAACTTCAAGAAAATGTGAAAATGCTTAAGCAAGAATTTAATGCAAAGGAATCAAAACTCTTGAGAGACTTTTCTAATCTGAAAACTTTGAAAAACAAACTTGAAAACAAGTTGTACATACAAGGAAACACCATTCAAACTGCTCACATGATCACTAAGCATAGAGTTCTAAGCGATAAGCATAGTGTTCCCATTATAGATAAACCCAACCCTGAGTACGGAAAGATAGCAAAAGCAGCTCAAAGTGTGATCTATGATGGCAATGAGATTCTTAAACCTAGACAAAAACCTAGTTGCGTTGAGTGCACAGAGGATGATAAGAAACTAGATGAAATCACTAGGGAGAAGATGAATAAAAAACTAAATGATCCTAAATGCAAAGAGAAAAAAGTAATTATCACTCCTCATGACTACAAGAAGGAAAACTGGATTTCCTTGAACAAGTTTAAGCCTCAGACATTGTTGACTCCCGAACAAGTCTTCTGGAAAATGGATTTAGATAAGCAGAAAGCTGAAAATATTGTTGAAACAAACCCTCCCCTTTGGAAAATGCCTAGAGCGACTGTGTATCCTCCTAATACACCAATGCATCTTGTTCCTAGAACAATTGCCACTAAAAGCAAGACCCTAATTAGCCAATACGTTATATTTCAACTATTTGTTGATTTTGAGAAAACTTGCAAGAAAAGGATCACACCCACTGGTATTACTGAAGGAGAAAGGGGTTTTGAACAAATGAAAGAATGTTATTTAACTGAGGTCATGCCTTTCTTTAAACTTCTAAAAGATCACTTTGAGAGTCTTAAAAAGGGGATAGAAACTGATATTAAGGGAATGGAAAAGGAATTCGATGCAATGATTGTTGAAGTTAGTGACTATGAGCGTGCACTAAAATATAATGAGATTGAGAGGAAGAACTTGCATACATTAAATGAGACTCTTATTACTGAATGTGTTGCTCAAGATGTGTTTTTCACTGCTTCAAATTGCTCTATTAATGCTTCCCAATTTCATGAACTATCTGTTGCCCTGAAAGTCTCCCATGATCGTGTCATTGAGCTTGAAAAAACTAATTCTAAACTAAACGAGAAAATTGAACTGGATGATCACGACAATTTGGTTAAACATTTTTCTAAACTAGAAGTTGAGCATTTCAATTTACAACTAAAATATCAACATCTTAAAGAAAATGTCAAAACTTCAAATATCAAGACATCCTCAGATTCTCCAGAGTTTGATGCAGTTTTTCAAATTAACAAACGTGATGAACAGATTCAAGCTCATTGCAACACGATCAGAAAGTTGAAAGCCAAATCTCTCAATTAAAGGGTCAAACGAACAATATGACAGGCTCCCAAATGCCTCCTCCTTTAGACTCTCAAAATTCTCAAACGTTTCATCTTCAAAACATAGTAAATGCATTACAAAAAGAAAATGAAAGTTTTCTAGAAGAAAATGAAAAAGTTAAACGTCATTTCAATGAGTTATTTGAATCAATAAAGGTCACTCGTAACAAAAATAATGAACAAATAGCTTCATTGCAAAAGAAAATTGAGAATCTGAAGAGTCAGGTAAAAGGGAAAATGCCTATGACCAATGGGGAGAATGGTGTATCAAAGGTTCACTCTTGTAATAAATATGCTTTGTCTGTGAAATATGTCCCTCATCATCTCAGGAACAACAAACTTGCTGTTCAAACATACTTCTCATCCCTTAAGGATTGCCTAGAATGTCTGCGTGAGATTGTTGAAGAGGATAAGTTAGAGAAACCTCATGATAATGCAATTGGACATGCATGCTTATATGCCAAACGATCTCAAGAAATCTTAGAATGCTTGATCACAATATGCCCAAAGTCATTAGGTGAGAGAGTTAATCATTTGATTCCAAGCTCGATGCCTAATGCCAAGTATGATATTCATTCGATTCCCAATGTTTTGAATGTGAACCGTAGTGTGCCTTTAAGTAGTCCAGATTCCAGATCTGTCAATTTTAAGAAAGTGAACCTTAGTGTGCCTGCATGTAGTTCAGATCCCAGCACATCTAAACAGGAGATGGAAAGAGTAGTTAAACCAACTAATGTTCCCATTCCCTCTACAGGAGTAATCAGTGACACTAAAGGGAGCAGGTCAAAGTCTCAAGACAATACAAGGAATGATAGGACCTCGCAAGCTAAGAATGTGCACTGGAAAAGAGTAGAAGAACAATCTAGGAACTTTAAGTTTCAACCGAATAAAACGAATCGTGTTGATTCTAGTATTTGCCATAGGCGTACTGTAATTAATTCGAATTCTGATACTATTTGCAAACCTTGTATTGATGTCTGCTTGAATTCTGTCTCTAATCATGAATGTGGTGTTAATGTTCTGCCTAATGATGTTAATTGTCCAGTTAATATTGTTAATGCTAAAATTCATGCTAAGAAGGCTAAAAGGCAAAAACGAAAGAAAGTTAGAAAACAGTGGAAACCCACAGGAAGAACATTCAGTAAAATAGGCTATTATTGGATACCTGTTGGTCATAAGACTAATCAGATAATGCCCACTAGAAAATGGATGCCTACTGGTAGAACTATTCCCTTAAGAAGTGATCACACTGTGAACAGGGCTAATACATACACTAGTACTGCATCTATTCACAATGATTCCATTGCCTCATTTTCTGATTTAAATGCTTCTATTTCTGATGTGGGTGTTCCAACCATTGTTACTAACCAAATGGAACCCATTCTTGCATGGGGATCCTAATTATCCAGTTATCCATTCTTGTCTGTGTTCAACTGCAGATCGTTCAAATCGTTCTGTGGTACCTGGACTCAGGCTGTTCCAAGCATATGACTGGCGACCGGTCACGGCTCATGAACTTCGTGAGCAAATTCATCGGGACTGTTAGATTCGGGAATGATCATTTTGGTGCTATTATGGGTTATGGTGACTATGTTGTTGGCAAAAGTGTGATCTCCAGAGTTTACTATGTAGAAGGTCTTGGTCACAACTTGTTCTCTGTTGGTCAATTCTGCGATTCGGATCTAGAAGTAGCCTTCAGAAAACATACCTGCTTCGTTAGAGAACTTGATGGTAAGGAACTTTTAAGAGGCTCACGTGGTTCAAATCTTTACACCATCTCCATCGAAGATATGATGAAGTCTTCTCCAATTTGCTTGCTGTCAAAGGCTTCTAAAACAAAGTCATGGTTATGGCATCGTCGTCTCAATCACCTGAACTTCGGCACCATCAATGATCTCACCAGAAAGGACTTAGTTGTAGGTTTACCTAGACTCAAGTACGAAAAGGATCATCTTTGTTCAGCATGTCAATTGGGAAAAAGCAAGAAGTATGCCCATAAACCCAAACCTACTAACTCTGTCACAGAAGTTCTTCATATGATTCATATGGATTTATGTGGACCAATGAGGGTGCAGAATATATTTGGGAAGAAATATGTGTTAGTTGTGGTTGATGATTACTCTAGATTCACCTGGGTTAAGTTCTTAAGGACAAAGGATGAAACTCCTAATATCATCATCAAACTCATCAAACAGCTGCAGGTTAGGCTTAACAAAACAGTCAGAATAATAAGAACAGACAATGGAACTGAGTTTGTCAACAAACAACTCAGTGAATTTTATGAAAGCGTTGGAATCAGCCATCAAAGAAGTGTTCCACGAACTCCTCAACAAAACGGTGTAGTTGAAAGACGAAATCGAACTCTTGTAGAAGCCGCTAGAACAATGCTGATTTACTCAAAGGTTCCAATGTTTCTTTGGGCTGAAGCTATTGCCACTGCATGCTACACACAAAATCGTTCCCTGATTCACACTGTTCATGGAAAAACTCCATATGAACTTGTCCATAACAAAAAACCTAATCTCTCTTTCCTTCGTGTGTTTGGTGCATTGTGTTATCCGACTAATGAGGGTCAAGGCTTAGGCAAACTTAGGGCTAAAGCTGACATTGGAGTATTTGTAGGATATGCACCGAACAAAAAGGGATACCGAATCTATAACAAAAGAACCCGAAAAATCATGGAAACAATTCACGTTACATTTGATGAGCTGACCGGTCAAATGGCTCCTGGACACCCCAGTTCAGGACCCGCACTTCAAAACAGTCCCATTGGTTCATCCCTTGTTCCAATCTCCTCTCAAGAAACTTCATATGTACCTCCATCTGAAGATGATTTAAAGAAATTGTTTGATCCTATGTTTGATGAACTTTATGATCCAAATACTAATGAGGTGTTGATCCCTACAACAGAGGCTGCTCATATTCCTGTGAATGAAATCAATCCCTCAGTCTCAATATCTTTAAGTCAAGAAGCGCCTACTGCTGATCCTTCCGTCTCATCAACAAATCATCATTCTTCAAATGTACATCAGGGAACTGTTTCTGGCATCAATGATGAAGTTAATCCCTTTGCTACTCCTGAAGATGCTCCATTTGAAAACATATGTGCTCCTGAATCATCATCAGAACCATCTTCTTCAGGAGACATCGACTCTGCTACCTCAGTCCCTCAACAACTGCCACATGAACACCTCAGAAAATGGACTCACGATCATCCATTAGACAACATCATTGGAAATCCCTCTCGTCCTGTATCAACACGGAAACAACTTGCAACCGATGCCTTATGGTGTTTCTTCAACTCCGTACTCTCAAAGATCGAACCAAAGGATGTTAAAACTGCCATGAACGAAGACAGCTGGTTCAATGCTATGCAAGATGAAATTCATGAGTTTGATCGACTTGATGTATGGGAGTTAGTACCTGCTCCAGACTGTGCTATGATTATTGCTCTAAAATGGATCTTCAAAGTGAAACTAGATGAGCATGGTGATGTATTGAAGAACAAGGCTCGATTAGTTGCTAAAGGATACCGTCAAGAGGAGGGTATTGACTTTGAAGAATCTTTTGCTCCAGTTGCTCGAATCGAGGCAATCAGAATCTTTCTGGCTAATGCTGCTAGTAAGAACATGGTAGTCTATCAGATGGATGTGAAGACGGCATTTCTGAAAGGAAATCTTAAATAAGTCGTCTATGTCAGCCAACCTGAAGGATTTGTGAATCAAGAGCATCCTACTCACGTTTATCATTTGAAGAAGGCTCTTTACGGTTTAAAGCAAGCTCCAAGGGCATGGTATGATACACTGTCAAAGTTTCTTCTATCTACCGGATTTAGCAAAGGAGCAGTTGATCCAACATTGTTCACCAGGAAGTCAGGCAAACATTTAATTCATGTTCAAATTTATGTTGATGATATTATTTTTGCCTCGACAGACCCAATGGAATGTGATCGTTTTTCAAATGAAATGAGTTCAAAATTTCAAATGTCAATGATGGGACAAATGTCATTTTTCTTGGGATTACAAATTTCACAAAGTCCCGGAGGCATTTTCATAAATCAATCTAAATATGCAACAGAGATCTTAAAGAAATTTGGATTTGATTCAAGTGACCCTGTTGACACCCCCATGATTGATCGAACCAAACTAGATGAGGACCACTCAGGGATCATGATTGACCAAACGAAATATCGTAGTATGATTGGATCCCTGATGTACCTCACTGCTAGTAGACCAGACATATTGTTCACTGTTTGCATGTGTGCTAGATACCAGGCTAAGCCTACTAAAAAGCACCTTGAAGCGGTTAAACGGGTCTTTCGGTACCTCCAAGGAACCATCAATATGGGTCTTTGGTACCCGAAGGACACCGGTATGTCACTAACAGCCTATGCAGATGCTGATCATGCAGGGTGTCAAGATACTCGTCGAAGTACATCTGGAGGTGCTCAGTTTTTGGGTGATAAGCTTGTGAGCTGGTCCTCAAATAAGCAAATGAGTACTTCTATTTCCTCTACAGAGGTTGAATACATAGCCATGTCATCCTGTTGTGCTCAAATCTTATGGATGAGATCTCAATTATCTGACTATGGCTTTGAATTCAACAAAATCCCTCTGTACTGTGATAATAAAAGTGCTATTGCTCTCTCATGCAACAATGTTCAACACTCAAGAGCAAAGCATATCGACATTCGACATCATTTCATCAGGGAACAAGTGGAAAAAGGTGTGGTGGAACTCTATTTTTTGAGGTCTGAATACCAGTTAGCAGATATCTTCACCAAAGCTCTTCCAAGAGAACGTTTTGAGTTCATACTTCCACGACTAGGCTTGAAAAGCCTTCAACCAGAAACACTCAAACGTCTTCAGGAGGAAGACGACGAGTAAAGGTCTATCTTCATCTATCTCTTGTATATATCTATTCAAAAAACAAAATATAAAATTACAAAACCCTCAAAAAATCAAACAGAAAAAATATAAAACCTTCAAAATCCATAAAAATCTGAAAATTAAAAAAAAAAAAAAAAAAAAAAATCTTCAAAAAATATTGTCAATTTGTTATGTTTTTCTCGGTTTGATAATATCTACGGTCCTTGTGCTGTCATTCAAAGAATGACACGGAACTTTAGATGTTGTTCGAATTCTTAAAAAAAAAATAAAAAAAAATAAAAAAATATATATATATTTTTGGGAGAAAGAGAAAAAATGGCTTATTGTCATCTCAGGCAGTAACCCGTTTTTTAAAGAAAGAACAGAGCCATACTTTATCATGTTTTCAAAATTCTATGCTCTGATTCTATAAACCTTTATCTGATGAAAACTAACTATTTTGAAAAATAACTCTGACTCTATTTTTGATAATCATCTGGACATATTTGTCAAAATATCAATCTCTCAATCAACAACCTATGTCATTGATTAAGGGGGAGAATGATTTCAATTAAATTAAAAAGTTATTTGGCATTAAA
>BPTQ01000008.1:149728610-149821990 GCA_019973895.1 Chrysanthemum seticuspe | reverse complement strand
GTTGTACACGTAGCTTATAAACTCTTACAAAACGTGTGCCTCCGTTCTCTTTCTTAATTGAAGAAACTAATGGTAAAAGATTTTCTATAGTTGTAGTGAAGGGTGTAGTTTAGTTCATCTATCTCGTAAAACCCCTTCCTACTCCAAAAGTACTAAAACGAGGGGGAGTTATACACGTAGATTCAAACTTTTCTCAAAACGTGTATTATCTCCTTTGGACGTGTAACTCTCTTTACTAGTGCAAAGTTGTGTATAACCAAATGCTATATACGAGGGGGAGTTGTACACGTTCTTTTAAATTTTAGCAAACCGTGTACACCCTTCCTATCGTACATGTAGGAATATTTTGGTAAATGGTTAAATAGTCATATTTAGGTTAAATTTAGTGTTTAAGAGGGGGCTAGTGTTTATAGTTTAGTAAACTCTAAACACTAGAGACATCTAAATTTAACTAAAACTTTCGAAAATTCCTCTTAACACTGAACTAATTCTTTGACAAAATTGACTATACCTAGCCTATAGTTCAGAAATTTGAGGTAACTAACTTGTACGTACATGTAGAAAACTTTTGTTAAATTACGGTGTATTGAAAAAGATCACAAATCTCAAATGATTTGATATTTGTGATCGGGGGAGAATTTGTGATTTAAATTGGATTTATACTGATAAATTGGTAAATGGTTTTATAAGGATGTACATGCTATCCTTCCCACATGTGCCAAACGATTTTAAATTTTCTTGCACATGTTGAGGGGGAGCATATATCGTAAACCAATATGTGTTGAAACGTGATCATTTCTCTCAATGTGCAGGTTTCCTCTATTATGTGCAAAACTCTTTTCAAACTTAGATGCACATATTGAGGGGGAGCAAAATCATGAAAACCTCATCCTTCCCCAAAATGCTCTATCTACTTGATTTGATGTGGGAAGTGATGTTGATATCTTTTAGAAAATGGTAATCAAAGAAGTTAATTCTTTCTCTTGCCTCCGTGTGCAAAACATTCTCAAATATTCGATGCACATGTTGAGGGGGAGTTCTCGTTCTAAAAATATCAAAAACAATTTCAGGTACAAAATGCTTTGATAATATATCATAAGTATCTGAATTGATTTTCAAATGGTTTTCAATTGGTTCCATATGGCAGATGAACAATACCGAAAAGACCGACCAACTTTACTTTATGTATGGTGATATAAGGAAGATAAGGTTAGGTTTTTGTTCCCATGATCCGCCAGAACCGGAGGGATCTACCCAGGGACTATCCACTAGTTAGTGTAGAGTTCTTAGGTATGATGATAAAAGGAGAAAAATGAGATAAGGGAAGAGTGCGGACTGAGACTGAGCTAGTACCGGAATAAACCCAACAAGGTTCTAGCTATGAAGTCTTGGTATGCACTGAAGGGGTTGAAGAATTAAAAAGAATTGAATGAGAAAAGGGTGAAAACAAATACCCCTCCATTTATTCAACCTTAGGGCAGAAACCGGGTTCAATTCAAATGCTACTGATGGTAACATCGGTATTGAAGACAAGACGTCATGGACCCAGTGACGCACTGCACTTCAACTTTCCAAACCACTCAAGTTCCTCTTAAAAGGACTTGTTTCATCCTCACGGGGAACCGACATTATCTATCAACTTTCTATTAGAGATTGTTGATATTGAAGAAGGAGACCCTCTCCCTAGTCCCCGGCACAGGAACCAAATATGCACAAATTGAGTCTAGAGCCACGAGATCATCAATAAATCTCATTAGGACACTTTCAATGAAGACTCTCTGTTTCACACAATGTGGAAAGAGAGATTATATCTTGAGTCCTACGCATTATCCTTGTGGTTTTGCCTGAACATCCGAGTGATATGTGAACATATTCACAGTGAAGATGGAAAACCTTCTGGAGCCAACATCAAACAAGCTCCTGGTAGGTGGCATGTGAGATCTATTATATAGATCAACCATGTGACAACTGAACAGAAACAATGGGGCGATTCAATCTCTTGAATCAATCCTGGTTCAGGTTATGGATTGACGGATACCTTTGAAAAAACCGGTCTTTGTGCTTAACAACTCTTTTCTTTAACATATCGACCGTGTTCTCAATTTTAAACCAAAAGGTGTTTTTATGATTGATAATTGATTTTCAATAAAACCGTCGTTGTATTGCAAAAACAATTTCTATTGAGCAATACACGATTGTTTTTCAAATCTCTTTTCATCAATCAGTGGACTTAAAATTCGTTGGTTCACTCACTCCGTGTTGTCTTCTTTGAGATGTTCCGGTTTGAGAACAGCTAGAGCAGCTGCGAAACCCTGTCAAGGAAATTCTTTGGAATTATACCTGATCACAGGCAGTACATGTACTGATCAACGGGGAACCGTGGGCCGTGTACCTCAATTCAACGAAAGTGATCAAAGACACTTTCGTGCGATTTATTGCTAACTGTTGTATGCAGGTACACCCGACGTTTGCAGCTGATCAGAATGAAGCTGTCAATCCATAGCCGCATGCTCACTTAACACATTCATCTCAAAAGAAATCATGATTAGTGCATCAATGACTCTGATATTTTCACTCCATGCTTCTGCTACGCTGCTGCCAATATCATGAATCAACTAAAGCTTCCGCTACTCTGATGAGAAGATATCATGATCCAGAATGTGAGCATGTCGGTCCAAATGTCACAACATCACATAATACCAACCCCACAATGGATGTCTCAGAGATTTATGATCGCTGAAGATCTCAAAAGCTGGCTCAAAATTATTATCACGTGGATCAGTAAAAGACCTCCACTTGGAGTAACCAAACATGCAATATGAAGAATCAATGTCTACGAGCTTAGGATCAAAGGACTACATCAAGAATGCAAGAACAATTTTTAATGTAATATCTATTTGTATTCAATGTAATTTTGGTACATGATTGAGGTGACCTCCCTTAGGGGGAGATTGTTAGGAATTAGAAATGCCAGGTATTAAAGAGTCGGTCACCTCAAGTATATGTAATCGTTAGAAAGCTCGTAGTCGTAGTTCTTTTATGTTAAGTAGTATTTAGTTAAGTAACACCGTGGAGGACGGACGGGTCTTTACCCACTGTATGCCTGATCCACAGCCCGATGTGTGGCGATTTATGTAAGACTATAAATACTCTCTACCTCCCAAGGTAGAGGGTTGGAGCTCATAATAATATCTTTCACTTTCTCTCACTAAGTTTCCTAAACCTCTAACTTTCTCTCTCTAGAATTCCATTCATACGCCACTTTGTGTTATGGTTTGATGTGTATGTGAAAACTAATATCCTACAGGATAGCACAAGGCACCAAACACATGAAGGTAGGAGAGATCAGGTTTTCGTTTATGAACTAGTTCATATGGAGTTTTCCCATGAGAGGTGTGTATAAGGGAACGATTTTGGGTGTAGCAAGCAGTGGCAATGGCTTCAGCCCATAAAAATATTAGAACCATTGAATAAATTAGCATTGTTCTTACGGCTTCCACAAGAGTTCGATTTCGTCTTTCAACTACACCGTTCTGTTGAGGAGTTCGTGGAACACTTCTTTGATGACTGATTCCAATACTTTCATAAAACTGAATTAAGTCTTTGTTAACAAAATCTGTGCCATTGTCAGTTCGAACAACCCTGACAGTGTTGTTGAGTCGAACTTGAAGCTGTTTGATGAGTTTGATGATGACATATGGAGTTTCATCCTTTGTCCTCAAAAACTTAACCCAAGTAAATCGAGAGTAGTCATCAACAACTACTATAATATATTTCTTCCCATTTATCGTTTGCACTCTCATTGGTCTGCACAGATCTATATGAAGGGTATGAAGAACTTCCATTACTGAGTTTGTGGGTTTTGGTTTGTGGGCATATTTCGTGCTTTTTCCCAATTGGCAAGCTGAACAAAGGTGATCTTTTTCATATTTTAATCTAACTAAGCCTCTGACAAGATCCTTTCTGGCAAGGTTATTAATGGTGCCGAAGTTCAAGTGATTGAGACGATGATGCCATAACCATGACTTTTTTTTCGAAGCCTTTGTAACAAGCAGATTGGAGAGGACTTCATCATGTCTTCGATAGAGATGGTGTATAGGTTTGAACCATGAGTTCCTCTTAACAATTCCACACCATCAAGTTCTCTAACGAAACAAGTATGTTTTCTAAAAGCCACTTCAAGATTGGAATCACAGAATTGACCAACAGAGAACAAGTTGTGACCAAGACCTTCCACATAGTATACCCGGGAAATTACACTATCTCCAACCACATAATCTCCATAACCCATAATAGCTCCAAAATGGTCGTTTCCGAATCTAACTGTCCCGATGAATTTACTCACGAAGTTCATGAGCCGCGACCGGTCTCCGGTCATATGCTTGGAACAGCCTGAGTCCAGGTACCACAGAACGATTTGAACGATCTGCAGTTGAACACAGACAAAAATGGATAACTGGATAATTGGGATCCCCATGCAAGAATGGGTTCCATTTGGTTAGTAACAGTGATTGGGACACCCACATCAGAAATATAAGCAATGGAATCATTAGGAATAGATGCAGTGCTGGTGTCTGTATTTGACCTATTCAAAGTATGTTCACTTCTTAAGGAAATAGTTCTACCAGTAGGCATCCATTTTCTAGAGGGCATTGCCTGATTAACCTTATGGCCAACAGGTATCTATTGATAACCTATCTTACTAAAAGTTCTTCCTGTGGGCTTCCACTGTTTTCTAACTTTCTTTAGCCTTTGCCTTTTTGCCTTCTTAGCATGATATTTTTCTTTAACAATGTTAACTGGAGATTTGACAGTTTTAGACAAAACATTCTCACCACATTCATGATTAGTAACAGAATTCAAGCAGACATCATTACAAGGTTTGCAAATAGTATCAGAATTCGAATTAATTACAGTACGCCTATGGCAAATACTAGAATCAACACGATTCGTTTTATTCGGCTCAAACTTAAAGTTCCTAGGTTGGTCTTCTACTCTCTTCCAATGCACATTCTTAGCTTGCGAGGTCCTATCATTCGTTGTATTGTCTTGAGACTTTGACCTGCTTGCTTTAATGTCACTGATTACTCTTGTAGAGGGAATGGGAACATTAGTTGGTTTTGCTACTCTTTGCATCTCCTGTTTAGATGTGCTGGGATCTGAATTACATGCAGGCACACTAAGGTTCACTTTCTTAACACTAGAAGTTCTGGGATTTGTACTCCTAGGAGGCACACAAGGGTTCGCTTTCTTAGATTTAACAGATTTGGAATCTGAACTACTTGAGGGTATACTACAGTTCACATTCGAAACATCGGGCATCGAATGGATATCATACTTGGCACTAGGCATAGAACACGGAATTAAAGGATTAACTCTCTCACCTAAGGACTTAGGGCATATTGTGATTAAGCATTCTAGAATTTCTTGAGATCGTTTGGCATATAAGCATGCATGCCCAATTGCATTGTCAAGTGGTTTACCTTATCCTCTTCAACAATCTCATGGAGACATTCTAGACAATCCTTAAGGGATGAGAAATATGTTTGAATAGCAAGTTTGTTATTCCTGAGATGAGGGGGGACATATTTCACAGACAAAGCATATTTATTACAAGAGTGAACCTTTGATACCCCATTCTCCCCATTGGTCATTGGCATTTTCCCTTTTACCTGGCTCTTCAGATTCTCAATTTCCTTTTGCAATGAAGCTATTTGTTCATTGTTTTTGTTACGAGTAACCTTTATTGATTCAAATAACTCATTGAAATGACGTTTAACCTTTTCATTTTCTTCAAAAAAACTTTTGTTTTCCTTTTGTAATGCATTTACTACGTTTTGAAGATGAAACGTTTGAGAATTCTGAGAATCTAAAGGAGGAGGCATTTGGGAGCCAGTCACATTGTTCTTTTGACCCTTTAATTGAGAGATTTGGGCTTTCAACTTTTTGATCGTGTTATAATGAGCTTGAATCTGTTCATCACGTTTGTTAATTTGAAAAACTGTATCAAACTCTGGAACATCTGAGGATGTCTTGATATTTGAAGTTTTGACATTTTCTTTAAGATGTTGATATTTTAGTTGTAAATTAAAATGCTCAACCTCTAGTTTAGAAAAATGTTTAACCAAATTGTCGTGATCATCCAGTTCAATTTTCTCATTTAGTTTAGAATTATTTTTTTCAAGCTCAATGACACGATCATTGGAGACTTTCAGAGCAACAGATAATTCATGAAATTGTGAAGCATTAATGGAACGATTTGTAGCAGTGTAAAACACATCTTGAGCAATACATTCAGAAATAAGATTCTCATTCAAGGTATGCAAGTTCTTCCTCTCAATCTCACTATATTTAAGTTCTCTCTCATAGTCACTAACCTCAACAATCATCGCATCAAATTCCTTTTCCATTTCTTTAATATCAGAATTAATTCCAATTTTAAGACTCTCAAATTTACCTTTTAATTGTTTGAAGAAAGGCATGACCTCGGTTAAATAACATTCTTTGGTTTGCTCAAAGCCCCTTTCCCCCTCAGTTATCCCTGTAGGTGTGATTCTCTTCTTACACGTTTTCTCAAAATCAACAAACAGCTGATAAACAACATATAGGCTGATTAAGGTCCTGCTATTAGTGGCAATAGATCTAGGAACTAGGTGCATTGGTGTATTAGGAGGATACACAGTTGCTTTTGGCAATTTCCTAAGGGGAGGGTTAGAAACAACAAGATTCTCTGCTTTTTGCTTATCTAAATCAATTTTCCAGAACACTTGTTCAGGAGTTAGAAGTGTCTGAGTCTTAAACTTCTTTAAGGAGATCCAGTTTTCCTTAGTGTAATCATGAGGTTTGATCGTTATGTTATACTTTTCACACTCAGGATTTTCTAGCTTCTTGTTCATTTTCTCCCTAGTGACTTCATCTGATTTCTTATCTTCCTCAGTGCACTCAGCGCAACTAGGTTTCTGCCTAGGCTTAAGGATTTCATTACCATCATAAAGTACCTTATGAGCAGCTCTAGCCTTTTTAATAATCTTTGGACTTGGTTCCTCAACAAGGGGAACACTATGCTTATCGCTTAAGACTCTATGCTTAGTGATCATGTGAGCAGTCTGAATGGTATTCCCTTGTACGTACAACTTATTATCAAGTTTGTTTTTCAAAGTTTTTAGATTGGAAAAATCATTCAGAAGTTTTGATTCCTTAGCATTGAATTCTTGCTTAAGTATTTTCACATTTTCTTGAAGTTCTTGTTTTTGCTTAGCAGATTTAGAAAGCTTTTCTTGTAAGGAGTTTAACTCTTGTTTTAATACTTCTTCTCTAAAATTACTTTTTCTAATAATTGTACGCATTTGGTTATCCATATCCTGCTCACGGGTAGTTAACTCAAACTTAGCACGCTGTTCATAAATAACAACTTGTTCCTTATAGGTATTGAGCTCAGTGGTCAAGGAATCATCAGGCACAAATGCAGTGTATTCATCAGGCATGCATTCATTGTTAATTGCAGAAGATTCATCACTAGGTACAACAAGACTGTTATCTTGTTTCACATATTGTTCATATGGGATAACATTGTTATTTCCCATATTTTCAATATCTGACTCAATGACTTCAGTAGATTGTACTTCATGGTGAATCTTTTGCTCATCAACCACATCATATAGTTTGAGTACCTCTTTAATGATGGATTCCTTGGATGGACTGGCTTGTTGAGATGAAGAGGTCATTGGAGAGATATTAGCCATGAAGATAGTTTGTGCACATGGTTCATCATCAACGTCCGAGTTAAATACATCACAGTCTGCAACTTGAAAGGCGTTGGGATTGTTCTGAGCAGCATGCACTGGTTGTTCGTCCACATCTCCATCATATGTTCTAGCATTCCCATCAGTCAAGAAGAACAACTCCTCTTCATTCAACATTACACCATTATCTTGTGCTTGAACCAACAACATCTTGTCCCTGAAGTATTCTGCGTTTTGAGGGCGTTTTGGTTGAGTACAGTTCCTAGCAATGTGCCCTTCTCCACCACAGTTGTAGCACTTGATTGGCTTTGCTTGACCCTGGTTTCCATTCCTTCCCCAATTCTGATTTGCAGCATAGCCTCTACCAGCTCCACCTCTTCCTTGTTCGTACTGCCTTTCTTGAACTGGTTGTACTGTAACCTTTCCATCTCTGACCAAAGCATGGTTGTGTAGATTGGATGCAGTCCTGATTTCATTGTAAGTGTGAAGTCTGTTGGTATGTGGAGAGAAGGTTAAGTTTTGTTTAACCATAAGAGCCAATTTATTGATAAAATGCTCCATGACTGCATCAGAATTAGGTTGCTTATATCCCGAATCGGGAACGGGCTTGTGATTATCATTTCCAGTGGGTGTGACTTGTGATGCTTTGGTGAAGAATGCAGTTGTATCATTTGATGAGCTTGTTTCTCCTGGTTGAGATTTGAACTGTTCAAGAATCCTTTTTTCAAACATAGCATGTTTCTCATTCTGAAGAAGGAAGGCATACAATTGCTCATAGTTGGTGTTCTTAAGTCTTTTGGTAAGCTTCACAGAAGTGACAAACTTGTGCCATTCGGGATTCATGTTGTTTACGAATTTTGAGTTCAGCTGAATGTTTGGCATAGTCATCTTGATATTCCTCATATCATTCACCCGCTTGTGGAATCTCACGTAATATTCATAGACACTTTCTTCAGGTTTCATCTTAAAGTGCTCGAATTCATCATACATCTGTGATTCTCTATCTTCTATAGTCAATTCAGACCCCGAGAGAAGCATCTTGACATTATCCCAAACCGCCTTGGCTTCTGTGTTGTGATTGATCAGCTTGTAGATATCTTTAGGAAGACCCTGAAGTATGATGTTAGAAGCCTTGATGTCAGCATCAAATCTCTTTTTCTCCTTATCACTCAGCTCATCATATGTCTTCGGTCTGTCTAATCCAAAGATCATTGTACCATCTGCTGCAGTATCAATTAAGTCTCTTGTGGTCTCAACTTGATAAGGTCCTTCATCAATTGACTTAAGGATGTTAACCCCATTCTCCTTTCCTAAGCAGTACAGCCTGATTCTTTGTGACCAAGATTCATAGTCAGTTCTATCAAGCATGGGAGGACGAGTATCAGATCCTGCAGCTTGCACATCATCAGCAACGGAAGACATGTTTAAATTCTACGGGATTTTACAAATCTTTGACTTAACCGGGAAATAGATTCTTTCACGGGATTTTATAAAATCAAGAGAGAAACCGTACAACTTATACACTTATGCGTAGACAACAACTTTACGCGTAGCAGCTTAGGCGTAACAACAAACTTACGCGTAGAGTTTTAGGGTAAAAGGCTTAAGTTTATGCGTAAACCAAAGCTTAGGCGTAAGAACCTTATACGTAAGTTTCCCTTAGGCGTAAGACAGGCTTATGCGTAAGAGAAGGCTTATGCGTAAGAATTTTTACGCGTAAGTTTTATGCTTATGCGTAAAATTAGGGTTTTACCCACAAAAATCTCTTACACTTCACAGTGCACGAGATATCCAAAGTCGAAGTGTTTTTCAGGCTTATCCAAGCAAGAAGAACACTGAGTAACCACCAGAAATGAAGATCTCGTGAAAAACACTTTACGCGTAGGATTTAGCTTACGCGTAGAACTAGGGTTTTCATATGCGTAGGAAGTACAAATTTTGCCAAACACGTTTTTTATGATCAAACCATTTAGAAAACCAGCTTATAATGATGACACAACCTTAAAAACACCAAAACAACAAAGCTTGAAGATCAAAACCCCGATTCTCTCTTACGCGTAAGATCGTACACCCGTATCCAAACACACATAAAAACCAAGAAAAACTCGTAAAGTTTGAACCTTTTTGCAAGAAACTGAAATTTAAGCACTCAATAAACCTTAACCCACAAGAATCTTGGATTAAAAAGTGTAAAATTTAAAGCTTTAAAGGTACAAAAACTCGTATACGAGACCACGCATAACCACCACGATACGCGTACAAAAACCAAACCTTATCCCAAAAATAACAATCAAACCAAGAGCATGAGAGATGGATGATCAAACCTTGGATCTTGATACCATTTGTAAGATCTTGGTTTATCACAAGTTAGGCATAAAGAGATAAGGTTTAGAGAGAGAAAGTGGGAGAGGATGAGAATCTTAGAGAGACAAAGAAAAATGTATTATGAAAGCTCCAACCCTTTGCCTTGGAGGGCAAAGGGTATTTATAGGGTACAAGCTTAGACGCCTCTATGAGGCTGTGGATCAGGTATACAGTGGGTAAAGACCCGTCCGTCCTCCACGGTGTTACAAAGTAAACTAAATACTAACACTGAATTACTAAGACTACGAGCTTTCTAACGAGTTTACATACTTGAGGTGACCGACACTTTAAGTACTGGATTTACTAAATCCTAACAGAAATCCTTCAAGAAAATGATAGCAAACAAGAAGAAGGATTCCGCCCTCACAAGAGAAAGGCAAAATACCAGCACCGTGAAAGCCAGTGGAAAATGACAATGTCAGCAAAAGACAAACCAGTGGTAGTAGAAGTCGCGTACCACTGCTAATGTAGTTTATCACTGCTAGTATGATTGTGTCGGTTTAATATGTAACATTCTAGAATTTCTTGGGTAGGATGTTTTATATTAGATAAGTATGGTAAGTATAATTATCCTGTAGAGTACATACTGTATATTGTAAAGGACTCCTTAGCCTATAAAAGGAGGTCCTAGGCTAGAGTTTGATATAACTTTTGGTCATATTTAGAGTCGATACACTTCAAG
Source organism: Chrysanthemum seticuspe (assembly GCA_019973895.1). Lineage (NCBI taxonomy): Eukaryota > Viridiplantae > Streptophyta > Magnoliopsida > Asterales > Asteraceae > Chrysanthemum > Chrysanthemum seticuspe. The sequence goes on along the minus strand of BPTQ01000008.1, from coordinate 149,811,202 downwards.
GTTGTAATCGCTAATACTATTCAGAATATTCGTGTATTAATAATATATCCAGGTGTTTAGTCAGAATAACTGTTCGTTAATTATTATTCTTCTTAAGGATAAGCACTAGATTCTGCATAGTGTTTAATAGCTTGTGTTCGTTTAGTCACCTTCTATACTAGATCGTTTCGTCAGACTCAATGTACGAAACTATTTTATAGACCATAACTTATTGTAAAAACATCAACATCTTCACTTTGACGTAAGCACATAACGATTCAGGTTATTAGATGTGTAGAGTTACATTCATTTGAGTTGATTATTTTGAGGTTTATGCGACATTTCTAAACGTAAAAAAATGCTACAATGCTTTTATGCTTGATTACTTAAATTAAATATCTTAAATTATAAAATGAATTGGTTGTATACTTACAACTGCTAGTTATTTTTTACTACTGCTAGTTATTCCAAACGCCCCTTTTAGACTGAAAATAGTAGATATAAACTTCAACAGCTACTTGAAAAGCTTAAGATAAGATATAAAAGCTTAAAAGTTAGAAGTACTTGTATGCTAGAGAAAATCAATTCAAACAATACCTTAAATATCATAGAAAAGAAGTCCTAACAAGCTATAGTTGCTCCATTTGCAAATCAATGTCTCACATTCAGAACACCATTCCTCCTAAATATATCTTGAGTATAAAAGAAGATATAATAATTTAGATACAATAATCAATACCGAGCCTGAATCTAGAGTATAAAAGAATATATAATAATTTAGATACAATAATCAATATCGAGCCTGATTCACATGTTTTTTTAGCAGAACATAATTGCATCAAATTAAGAAATTTACAAAACCTGAATTTTGGTTTAGGGGTGATAACCCTAATTTTGACTTTCATCAAGGGAACAACCACAAATGCAAATTTAACAAAAATTACAGATTAAATCGAAGATAAAACACATTAAGTAGATAATAATAAAAGATTGTGTTTGGATACGAGCAATTTTGAGAGGATTCATTTTTTGACACTTAAGTAGATAATAACAAAAGATTTCTTCAGGTGATTTGAATTACCTGTAACAAGAACAGGCCACTGCAGAAGAAGGTTCAATTGTGTGGTGGTGCCGCCGGATGGTGGTGACGTGTGTGGAGGTGCGGCCGGATGGAGGTGGCGTCGGGTTGTTGGGTGGTTGTGGTGGTGTTAGTTGTGATGGTTTATGTGGAGGACAAGAGGTGTGTGACTGTGTGAATCTGTGTTTTGTGTGGGCGTTTGATTTTTTTTATTTAAAATGTAAAATGACCTTACTATCCTCGTGTATAAATACAAGTTGCCCAAAAAATATAAAGATGCCCAAATAACAATACAAGTTGCCCAAAAAACAATACGTTACAATACATGACATATACCTTCAAAATACGTACTTGTGTCATAAGTTGTCGGACACATGGCAGCCCCTGGTTGGGTCCAAGAAAATCAGTGGGCAACCGGTCTATTTTCAAATTAAAAAAAGGCGTAGTCCGGAAACTGATAAGCCTCAGGGCGCCTGGTCTATTTGACTAATTTTCCCTTTCTAAAAATATCAAAAACAATTCAGGTACAAAATGCTTTGATCTTGTATCACAAGTACCTTAATTGATTTTTAAATTGTTTTCAATTGGTTTCAATGGCAGAAGAACAATACCAAAAGACCGACCAAATTTACTTTATGCATGGAGATATAAGGACGGTTAGGTTAGGTATTCGTTCCCACGGGGAACCTACATAATCTATCGACTTTCTCTTAGAGATTGCTGATATTGAAGAAGGAGACCCTCTCCCTAGTCTCCGGCTTAGGAAACCAAAGTGCACAATTGAGTCTAGAGCAAAGAGATCATCACATAAATCTCATTAGGATACATTATTCTTGAAGACTTGCTGTTTCACACAATGTGAAAATCCGAGTGATATGTAAAAATATTCACGATAAAAATGGAAATCCTTCTAGATCCAACATCAAACAAGCTCTTGGTGGGTGACATGTGAGATCTTTCATAAGATCAAGCTTGTGACAACTGGATAGATACGATGGGGCGATTCACTCTTGAATCAACCTTGATCCAGGAAATGGATTGACGGATACCTTTGAAAAACCGGTCGTTGTGCTTAAAAATTCTTTTCTGTAGCACGTCGACCGTGTACTATGTTTTCAAAATTAAAAGGGTATTTATGATTGAAAATTGATCTGTCTTATAAAACCTTCATTGTATTGCAAAACTTCTTTCTATTAAGTAATACACGATTGTTTTCAAATCAGTTTTAATCAATCAGTAACTCTCAATTTGTTAGTTCACTCACTCCGTGTTGTCTTCTTTGAGACGTTCCGGTTTGAGAATGGCTAGAGCAGCTGCGAAACCCTGTCAAGGAGATTCTTCAGAATTTTACCTGATCACAGGCAGTACTTGTACTAATCAACAGGGAATCGTGGGCCGTGTACCTCAATTCAATGAAAGTGATCAAAGACACCTTCGTGCGCTTTTATTGCTAACTGTTGTCTGCAAGTACACCTGACAGTTGCAGCTGATCATGATTGAGAAGGCAATCCATATCCGCATGCTCACACATCTCGTTCATCTCTAAGAAATCATAATATGTGCATATCTTCATCAAGTGACTTTGATATTTTCACTCCATGCTTCTGCTACGCTGCTGCAAATGTCATGAATCAACAAAAGCTTCCACAACTCTGATGAGAAGATATCATGATCCAGAATGTGAGCATGTCGGTCCAAAAGTCACAACTTTACATAATGGCGATATTACAAAGGATGAGTCAGAGATTTGCTATGGCTGATGATCTCAATGTTGGCTCAATCTCATCATCACATGTATCAGTTAAAGACCTCCACATTATGATCACAACATGCATAAAATGAAGAATCAAAGACTACGGACTACAAAGCAAAGAACTTAATCATGAATCCAAGAACACCAAAATGTAATATCTGTTTGTAATTGATGTAATTGAGGTGACGTCCCTTAGGGGGAGATTGTTAGGATTTATAAAATCCTGTAGTTAAAGTGTCGGTTACCTCAAGTATATGTATTCGTTAGAAAGCTCGTAGTCGTAGTCATTTAGTGTTAATAAATAGTTCATTAAGTAACACCGTGGAGGACGGACGGGTCTTTACCCACTGTATGCCTGATCCACAGCCCGTAGGAGGCGTGTCTTGTAAGAAACTATAAATACCCTTTGCCTAGCAAGGCAAAGTGTTGGAGCTTCTCATAATATAATTTTTCTTTGTCTCACTAAGTTCCCAAAACTCTTCCACTTTCTCTCTCTAAAACCTCAAACTATTCGAGCCATTTTGTGTTATGTGGTGTGTTTATGAAAACCAATATGTTATAGAGCTTGATCCATAACCCATGACCCATTGTATGACATCATGCATGAAGTCATGTTGGGTATTATCCATGATCCATGACCCAAGACCCATGACCCAATGTCTAGATACATTGCATCTTGTATAACCCATGGTTCATAACCCATAACCCGATTTGCAACCGAAAATCCGGATTTAAGCTAACCCAGTTGCCGGATCCATTGGATTGCACTAGCCGAATCCCTCTACGGAGGGATCCGTGGGATCCGGGGAACAGTCAAGAAAATTGCCTATAAATATTGAGCCATTTCTCTCTTGCAACTCATCCCTTTTACACATACTCTCTCTTAGTATTGTAAACTATCTAACCTCATATCCAAAGGATCTTTCTATGTAGCTTTGTATTTGTGTGATTCTCTAGGTTCCTCTTAAAGGCAAGATCACCACCTCTTGAAGACGAGCAAGCTCAAGTCCATGAGTTGCCAAGCTTCGGCATCATCAAGAGTACTGAATTTATCTTGTTGATAGTTCTTTCCTCCTTCCTAGAAGTGTTGTGTCAAAGGCATTAGTGAAAGGTGCCAAAGGTCCGCGTCGAAGGCATTAGTGAAAGGTGCCAAAGTACCGTGTCGAAGGCATTAGTGAAAGGTGCCAAAGTTCCGTGTCGAAGGAGTTAGTGAAAGGTGCCGAAGGATCGTGTCAAGAGCATTAGTGGAAGGTGCCAAAGGAGTACATTCGATATGGTGCAACGATGTACAAGATAGATAGATTGGGTTAAAGGATATTGACATCCTTTATGTTGTTGTAATACAGAGTGTGTCTCCTTTGGGGTTGTTGTGTATTGGTGTAGTGCTGGGTAGTAGTTCCTCCTTTGTAATGGAACTCGATATATAGCCTTGTACCGGATAAAGTGTAGGCGACGTTGTGATAGGTTTCGTTCTACCTCGTGGAAGAACCCGGTGTCTAGCCTTGTACCGGATAAAGAGTATGCGACGTTGTGAAGGATTCTCTGCCACATTAAGGAGTTGTGTTGTGTAGTGCTTACGAACTCTCGAGTGGGGAACTCGAGGAGTGGAATAGGGCAAGGAAGGTGTCCTTGTAGCCGAACCACTATAAATACTCGTGTTGTTGTTTTGTGTTTCTTGCTCTTTATCTTTGCATTACTTATTTGTATGCTTATCTATCATCATACAACACACACATTAAATAGATTGACATAAGTCGATCTAAATAGTTTAAAACAAAGTTTTAATCGGTAAAACTGTTCAACCCCCTTCTAGTTTTCCACAATTAGTACGAGAGCTTCGTTACCAAGTTTCTTAGAGTATATTGTACTTTAAAAAAACTTGATATGATCCGTGTATGTTTGAAAACTACAAAGAAGAAAACTTCTTAAAACAAAAGGTCATGTTTTTAGAAATCATTTTATTTTAAATGTTGGATAGTGATAGATTATTCTAACAATTTCTCTTTAAGAAATCTTCTTGCTAGGACTCTTCTAAAAGACTTCATTTCTATCCAAAGAAAAATGAATCCAACACCCAAGGAAGAACTCAAAAGTAATCTCAACCTACTTCTACTAAGTACAATGAATTACTTTAAAAGCTCATGAAGTACTTCGGGTCTATGGTCTCTAAAACCATAAAAAAAAAACTTAGAGGTATGTTCACTTACCCACAAACTAGTTGATCTTTACTTAGAATACTCTTATATGGATATGTTGATGATATGTGTCTTTCTTCTATGGTTATAGCCATGCATATAAATATTTACTTATAAAACTATATGAACACATGAATTAGGACTTTAACTTCAAAATTCGTAAGTCTCCAAAAAGTCTCTCTTCACTACTTTCCTTACTTACTCATCATCGGGAATAGTATTCATTTTTTATTCTCTTAAAAAATTATTATCAAACCTATGCCGTCATCGCAAAATAGACCTTTGATGGTTAACTTACCAAATAAACAATTAAACGTCAAAACACCTTAGCCAAACGTCTATTCAAATAGGAACTTCATTCTACAAGCTCTTTTTCAAAATAAGTTATTGTATAACTTATTACAAGTAAAAAGAATAATTCCGAATACATCTTTTTTATGTCTACAGTAGCCATATCCCACAAGTTGAACTAGCATGATCCCTAAAATAAGGGATCTGGGGGAACCGTGTCACATACATCAGCTATACGCTTTTCAAAACCCAAAATAATCCACTTTTCCCTCTTCCTACAAACTCAAAAATGACCCAATCTCTGCTTCAATCTCCATAGGGCTTCATACTCTCAAGCATTTCATTCGTGAACATCTTTGTAAGTAATTACACTCATGTGTTCTATTCATCATCATTTTCATCATAGTTTTTATGGTTTTTAAACTTTTCAATTAAGATTCAATTGATCACCAATGGAAGAAATTAGGTATTGTAAAATTAGTCTCATTACAAATAGGTTCTATACAATTAAAGGTTTTCAAAACAACATTGTTAATATAAATCAAAACCATAAACCCATCTTGACAAATTTTACCTCATTGGAATATTTGTTTTTCTAGGATCAATCATGCCTAAAGCTACCCAACAAGATCACCATGACACCGTTCACTACCTTTCTAGATACTATCAGAAAGAAGGGCTTTCAAAAACCAATCGCAAAATCTTCAAAAAGATTGAAAAACGACTTATCCACGAAGGTCGTGTAGTTAAGGAATGTTTCCTTGAAAACACCGACATTCATTAAGTCTTTTCAGCAATCAATTTTGATTGTCTCTTAGAAATTGATGAACAAATTTGTCTGGTCTTTATCTTTGAATTTTACAAAAGTTTTAGGATTGTTCGAAACAATGATGAAAGTATCTCAATCGCTTTCATTATAAATAACCAAAGCATTACCTTACCCCTCAACACATTCGCACAAATCCTTCGCATACCATGTGAAGGAATTTGTATGTATTCCCAAGATTGGTCAATAGCCGCTCAATCCTTCGCACTAGACCCCAAACCTATCTATCACACTCCTCTTGATGACCCCATGGTTGTTCGAGACACCATCTTGAAGAAAAGAGTCGACCAATCTCATCTCAACCGGTACAAGGAACTCATTCTCCATGATCCCTTTCAAATGGAACTCTCCGAGATAATTCTCGTTTACAAAAAATGGGAAGAAATCCTTAGAGAAAATGTCATTTGCTTGGTTGGGAACAAAGACCATCCCAATGCGTGTCTTGTCTAAATGATCTATTGTATCATCCACCAAAGACCATTTAATCTTGCCTATTACATGGTTAAAAGAATGGTAGGTGTGTTCAAAGCCAATAACATAGTACTTCCCTATGGTATGATTCTAACACGACTCCGTGAGTATGTTAGTGCAATGAAACCTTCTCGTATTTCCGATGATCACTCTCTTGCTAACCATGTTATGGTACCACTTACCAAACAACATCTTAAACGACTCATGATCAATGGAAAAAGGCCTCGTGCTCTCTCGGACTCTTCGGATGAAGAAGAAGAAGAAGAAGTTAATCCCGTCTCTAACATTCGAATCGACCCCATGGCCTACTATGAACAACTTCCCGCTCTTCCAAATGAGTTTGAAGAATTCAAGCAAACCAAGGAGATGATTAAATGTTTAAATCACTACCTCATGAATTCGGAAAAGAAGAAGTGAAGAGATTGACGAAAGAAACATTATGTTTGTCTTTATGGTTGTTTTTAGAAATTTTATGATTATTAAACAATTTATGCTCATGATTGTGCTAGACTTACTTTGTTTCTTTTATTTTTGGTTGTTATCATAATAGGTTGACGTTGTGTGCTATGTATCTTGTACTTTTGCTTATATTAATGTTTGTTTCCAGTAGAAACCTTTAGTATTAGTATGCGACACATAGTACAAATTCTGCACACTTTCTATAAAGCTATTGGTCTGCAGTGGCCGGATCCCTCATTTAGAACTAGTCGGATCCCTCCAATAAGGGATCCGTGGGATCCGGGCAGACAGAAGTAAACTTACAAACTTCCACACTTCAATACAATCCTCTAGACCATATTATACTAGTTAAACATAATACTTTAGGATCACTTAAGTCTTCCTTAAGCTCAGTAGGTCTCACACTCACTCATAGCTAACTTAGGATCACATTAAAGGTGTTTTTGATTTATCACTTCACCAAAACTCACCATATTTCCGCACCAATACTCACACATTGTTCCTCACATCTCAAAACACCTAACTTGATATTTCTCTCAATTTTAGAAAATCGATTTTAGTCATCCTTACTTCAAAATAGGCCAAAAACTAGATTTTCATTTCTTATGATTTTTAAGGAATTTTTCAAATTTCTTTTAAGTTACCATCTAATCTCTAGGATCATTTGACTCCAGTTGACACTCTCAAATCTCTTAGTGTCATCCTTGATCACCCATCGGTGCTCATAAAGCCTTATTTCTTTCCATAAGAGACAATCATTAGCTACCATCACTCATTTCACTTAATCATTTAAGTCTCATATCCTTTAAGACACCTTAGAAGACTGAAAACACTCAGGATATGTAGGTACTAGACCTTACAAAACATCACTTTCCTTTTTTCTTATCTGCTGAGAGCCAAATCCCTAGGTTTAGCCTAGACAGATCACTCATTCGAGGGAACCGTGGGAACCGGCTGCAAAGACTATGCTAAAACAATTATTTCAAGCTCTCTTTGATAACTTGAACACTCCACATTGTCTTAATTCACTTTCTAGATCAGTCAACTCTGTAGTTGACTCTTGTGGATGCAAATCATCACAATTCAAAGGATTTTAGTGGCTTAAGCCTTAAATTCACTTACTAACTCCTTCCCTTTATAAACCTCTTTGTTAGTACTTCCAAATCACCATTTACAACCTCATTCTCAACAACTAAAAGCCCTTATTCCACTATCCATTTGTCATCACACCATGAGGAAAGCTCCTAGTGCTAACTCATCCACCAAAAGACCTCCCAAGAAACTTGCTCGAGTTGTTCAAGAAACCTCTTCAACCGAATCATCACCCGTTAAAACCACAAACGCTAGAATTCCCTCTCAACCAACTCAACCGATAAACCAATCCCCAAAAGGATTGTTCCCACAAAACTACCCTTGCCAAACACTACCATACATCCTAAACCAAACACCCCTATTTCCACTAAACCATCACCCTTAGTGCCTAGAGCCATATCCTTCACCACTCAACTCTCATCTCCATACTTTCACAATTTAGAGGACTTGCCTTCTAGGCCATCTCATCCTCCACCATTGCCAACATTCTCCTCAATTTAGAGAACATCACAACAATAAAACCATGGTGTTGAAACAACACTAGCACCGGTATCCTTTTCTTCATCACCCTCAAATAGTCCATTTTAGATTATGAGGAATCAACAACCGGATCACTTGGAAGTACACACCTCTCTACCACCACAAGCATCCTTAGTTGAATCACCTCCAACTACATCAAATATACCTCCACAAAACCCTTCTTCTTTTGTGGAACCTCAGCCTAACCTTCCATCTCAAACCACTCCCTTCCTACCACCACCATTCCCTAGCCATGACAAAGATTATTATCATTGTCAACATGTTGAAGGTTTAGTACATGAAGTACATGACGAGCTACGTTTCATGTTTTATCACCTCATTGAACATTTCGATGAGGTCAACAAACCTAAACATTCTTAATCTTAGGAATTCAAGTGGTGTTCTAGTCTTAAGCATAACCTAGATTGATTAGGAATCATACTTCATATTTGGATAATTTTCTTAGTTGTAGAGTTATGTACATCATTTCTCTCGTTTTATTGAATGATATTACATGTTGTATGCTATTTGGTTATGAAAGCATGTTTAGTATCTTAAAATATAAACTCTTGTTGATGTTAAACATCATACTTTACATCCACATTGTTGTCATGAGAATGCAGGTTACGGATCCCTCATTTTGGCCTAGACGGATCCCTCCCAAGGAGGAATCATGGGATCCGTACAACAGAAGCACTTTTTATTACTAATTTGAGTGTCATTTGCAGGAAATTATACTTGTTTTCTAACCTTTGTTTTGTAGATTTTCAAAATACACATGAAGACTTTGACACCCTCAACAAGGGGGAGCTTTTCGTAAAAGAAAAACTATTGCAAAAAAGCTTGCAATACTTTCACTTAGGATTTCCTTACTTGACTCCCTCACAAAGGGGATCACTCGTCAAGGGGGAGCATGTTCATCAAAAGACGAAACCATTTGCAAACATAATTGCAAAACACTCACTTAGTCTTCCTAACTACTTGACGCCCTCAACAAAGGGAAGCACCCGTCAAGAGGGAGCTAAGACGAGAATTCTTCTCTTATCTTACTCTCTATTTTTCATATTATTACTTTTCACAGGTTTTTCTAAATAACAATGTGTTAGTTTCTTTTCGACGCTCTTTTTGTTTCGACGACATTAGTGAAAGGTGCCAAAGGTCCGTGTTGAAGGCATTATTGAAAGGTGCCGAAGGATCCTGTCAAGAACATTAGTGAAAGGTGCCAAAGGAGTACATTCGATATGGTGCATCGATGTACAAGATAGATAGGTTGGGTAAATGATATTGATATCCTTTATGTTGTTGTAATACGGAGTGTGTCTCTTTTGGGGTTGTTGTGTATTGGTGTAGTGCTGGGTAGTAGTTCCTCCTTTGTAATGGAACTCGGTAGCTAGCCTTGTACTGGATAAAGTGTAGGTGACGTTGTGATAGGTTTGGTTCTACCTCGTGGAAGAACCTGGAATCTAGCCTTGTACCGGATAAAGAGTAGGCGATGTTGTGAAGGATTCTCCGCCACATTAAGGAGCTGATGTGCTCTCCGTGTGTACAAGTTTTAAAAATTTATAAACACGATTTATCCAACAATTACTATAAACACATACGAGCAAGTATACTCATTCGCGATAGCAAAGGTGGGTAAGTCGAGATCGTCCCAAGAGATTTTCGTTTTAATTTGTTTTAAAATTTTCAAAACAAGAAAGCTTGTTAAGGCTTCCTCAAAATTATGGTTTAGTGAAAATCAATATTAAGAAACATATACTCGTGTGAAGTCTATAGGCAATCATAGAGAGTGTTCATGAAGGCTTGGTGTAAACTCTTGATGTGATGCACAAATCATAAGCAAATTATTTCCAACCCATGGTTTATGTTTTGTAAAATCATTTTGTTAGGAATAATACTAACAGTTACCACTGATAGTCTTGTGGTTAACACTGATAAAGATTACACTAGCAGTGGAAACTCATTACCACTGCCAGTACAAATATTACCACTGCTGTTAGGATAATTGTTATGTATTCGTGTATTGATAAGTATAGAAAAGATCTTGTGTATATTCTATATTGTTAGGTTTATACTTATCTTGTAAAGGACTCCTTGTGCTATAAAAGAAGATCCTAGGTCATTGCTTAGAGGATGAATTACATACGTATTATTCATATTAGCTTCAAGGTGTAACCCTAGTGATAAGCAAGATCACTCGTATTATTTCTTAATAATATTGGAGCTTTGTGTTTATTGTTCTTACTTACATTACATCATATAATATGTCTTTTAAGTATTACTAAGTATATTCCGCGTGCTTATTAATATAACTCAAAATATCACTAACACAAGGTGTGTGTTTAGATCCCTCAAGTGTTATCAGAGCGAAGGTTCTGATATTTTGATTTAGAAGATCCAAGGAATAAGCTTAAGCTACTCACTCAATTCAATGGAGATGGAAAACAACCAGTCAAACTCTTCTACACCAAGGCTACCTAATCTAAAACTCAATGAGTTTGCTCTATGGGAGATCATCTTAACTGGTGATTCTTTCAAGCCCGTGACGAAGACTCAGAAGGTTGGTGACACAGATGTTGTGACAGTTTCTGTGCCTGAGACTAATACTGAAAAAGCATGTAAGAAGAATGATCTAAAGGCTAGAAGTTTGTTGCTGATGACTCTTCCTAGAGACCAGATCATAGCATTCAGCAAGTTCAAGACTGCAAAAGAACTTTTTGAAGAGATTTGCTCAGTGTTTGGTGGTAATGATGCTACAAAGAAGACACAAAAGACATTGTTGAAGCAAAGTTATGAAAACTTCTCTGCTTCAAGCAATGACTCACTTGATAGCATCTTCACCAAACTCCAGAAGATTGTTACACAACTGACTGTGTTTGGCATTGAGTTAGAAAAGGAAGACCTCAATTTGAAGTTTCTAAGAAGTTTGCCTTCAGAGTTCCATACTAATGTTACAGTCTGGGAAAATAAACCAAATATTGAAACTATGAAGCTCAATGATCTTTACAACAACTTCAAACTCATTGAACAAAGATTGAAGAAGGATGGGAAACTTAGTACAAGCTCAAGTAGCTTGGCTTTGATTTCAACCTCTGTTGACAGTGATGATTCTGAAGATCACTGTGATGATGATATTGCCACTGCTGGTTCTACAGTTTCCACTGGTAATGTTAGTGTTACCACTGCAGGTTCAAAGAAGAAGATTGCTAGTATTGGAGATCCTACCTTTTATGCTTTTATCTCCACTCAAGTAAATGGCTCTATATTGACTCATGAAGACATAGAGGAAATTGATGAAGATGACTTGGAGGAGATGGATATTAAATGGCAAATAGCTCTTCTTAGCAAGAGGGCTAGGAAATTCTACAAGAAGACTGGCAAGCCTATTCACATCAATGGTGGTGAAACTACAGGGTTTGACAAAAAGAAAGTAGAGTGTTTCAATTGTCACAAGTTGGGGCATTTTGCTAGGGAATGCAGAAGACCAAAGATGAAGGACAACAGGTCTACTTGGTACAAGCAAAAGAAAGAACCAACTGTGGAAGAACCAAAGGCAATGTTGGAAATTGATGGTGTGAGCTATGATTGGAGTTTCATGGCTGATAAACAAGAGGAAGAACCTTCAGATGCTGCTCTTGTGTCTACTGAATTTGCTCTCATGGCTTTCTCTGACTCTGAGGTACAAAAATTTGAAAGTTGTTCTAAAACATGTAGGGCTGCTAGAGAAGTTGAAAGGCTTAAGGAATCTTATGAAAGTCAAAAACATAGTTGTTTGCTGCTAATTATGCTGTGTCAAACCTTAGGAGAGGTATAGCTGTATTAGAAAAACAAATAGAGCACTATAGAGAAAATGAGTCAAAATATAATGATGATATGATTCTTCTTAGAAGAGAGGTAGATCATAAGACAGCTGTGAATGAGGCTTTCCAAGAAGAGCTTGAGAAACTTAAAAAGATAAATGAAAATGTCAATTTAACTGTAGACACCTGTTATTATCAGTCTAAGTCAATTGATAAAATTTGGAATGCTCAAATCACTAGTAAAGTTAAGTCTGGTATGGGTTATAATACAGTTCCTCCACCACTAAGGGGTGTTCATTCACCTCCTGGCATAGATTTAGCTCATACAAGTTTAGAAGACTTTCAGGAACCTATACGTGAATATGGTCCTCCGAAAACTGTGAAATGTGAGGAAGAGGTTAAGCATGAAACTGATGTTCTTGAAAGTGCTAGTGACTCATCAGTTGTTGATGAGAATGCTAAAAAGAATGTAGAGGCTTCTATCCCAAAAGTTGTTAATACTATTACAGAGGAACCTAGGAAACAAGCTTACAAGCCTAGATCAACTGTAAGGTATGCTGAGATGTATCGAAATAAGCCATCAACTCCTAGGGGTAACCAGAGGAGTTGGAATCATGTTAAATCTCAACAACTAGGTAGTGATTTTGTGATGTACAACAAAGCATGTTATATTTGTGGTAGTTTTGATCATTTACATGCCTATTGTGACTATCATGTTGGGAGAAAGGAAGTCAATGGGAATAAAAGGGTGGAGTCTAACATGTTTCAAAACAATTTACACCCTAATTCACACAGCAAAATGGTCCCAAGAGCAGTTCAATTAAGAAGTGGTCTTAAAACTTTTGCCACTGCTCCCTAAATCACCTGTTACAAGTGCAAAATCCAAAAAAAAAATTTGCAAAATCTACACTAACAGAGAAAAGAACTTTTCAAAATAAAAAGGTTCATTATAACCAACAGTGGGTACCTAAAACCATACCAGCAGCTACCACTGCTCACTCAAAAGTTCCCACTGCAAGGGTTGTAAACAAGAAAAGGGGGACATGGGCAATACTGTGAAGGCCTCGGCACGTTGGGAATGGAAACCTAAAGGAATTATCTCATCAACCAATCCCAATGGTGTATCAACGACCTTTGATAGATATAACTATATTGATACACAAGGCAGATCCAAGTCAATCATGGCTTGGGTCCCCAAAGGAAACTAACTCCTTTCTATTATGTGCAAGAACATCAAAGGATAAAAAGATCAGATCAAGGCTACATAGATAGTGGATGTTCAAGGCACATGACTGACAACAAGTCCTATCTCTCAGATTTTGAACATTATGATGGACAATATGTCAGCTTTAGAGGTGGAGTTAATGGAAAAGTTGCTAGTAAAGGAGTAATCAAAACTGGTAACTTGGACTTTGAACCTGTGTACTTTGTAAAAGAGCTTAAGTATAATATTTTTAGTGTGTCACAAATGTGTGACAAGAAGAACAATGTTCTTTTTACCAAAGATATGTGCTTTGTTCTCTCTAAGGATTTTAAGATGCCTGATGAAAGTCAGATTCTTCTTAAGACTCCTAGAAAAGGCAACTTATATAGCTTTGATATGAACAACATTGTTGCTAAAGATGATTATGCTTGCTTGCTTGCAAAGGCCACAGTGGATGAATCCATGTTATGGCATAGAAGACTTGGTCATGTTAACTTCAAAACCACTAATAAAATTGTCAAAGATGGTTTGGTGAGAGGCTTACCTCAGAAAAGATTTGAAAATGATCAAACCTGTGTGGCTTGTCTTAAAGGCAAACAACACAGAGCTTATTGCAGGTCAAAGTTGGTTAACTCTATTGCTCATCCACTTCAAATGTTACATATGGACTTGTTTGGTCCTACATCTATGAGCAGCTTAAATCTTAAGAAATATTGTCTTGTAGTGACTGATGATTTTAGCAGGTTTACATGGGTTTTCTTTCTTAGAACCAAGGATGAAACAACTGGCATCCTTAATATCTTTATCACAGAAGTTGAAAACCAATATGATATGAAAGTTAAAATCATTAGGTGTGACAATGGGATAGAATTTAAGAATAGAGTTATGGATGATTTTTGCAGAGATAAGGGTATTAAACGAGAATTTAGTGTTGCTAGAACTCCTCAACAAAATGGTGTTGCTGAGAGGAGAAACAGGACACTTATAGAGGCTGCTAGAACCATGTTGGTAGATTCAAAATTGCCAATCACTTTTTGGGCTGAAGCAGTTAACACTGCATGTTATGTGCAAAACAGGGTTTTAGTAGTGAAAGCAAAGAACAAGACACCTTATGAGTTATTTAGAGGTAGACCTCCTATCCTAGACTTCATGAGACCATTTGGATGTCATGTATCAATTCTCAATACCATAGATTATCTGGGTAAATTTGAAGAGAATCCTGATGAAGGGTATTTTGTTGGGTATTCCATGGTCAGTAAAGCTTTTAGAGTATTCAACCTAAGAACCCAAAAGATTGAATAAAATCTGCATGTTGAGTTTCTGTAAAACAAGTAAATCTCAAAGGAACTAATCCAGAAAGGCTGTTTGATCTTGATACTCTAACCAATACTATGAATTATGTGCCTATTTCTTCAGGTACATCTTCTTTTGATTTTGTAGGTTTAGAAGAGTTTCTTGATGATGATGAACCAAGCAAGGATCAAGTAGATGATCAAGATGATTTCAGTCTGCCAATTTGGGACTATGCAGATAATGATGATATACCAAAGACTGGAGATGCTCAGCCTTCTAATGATTTTGGAAGGAAGGAAGTAGCAATTTGAATGCTGAAAATTCTGAAAGCAGTGGAAATTCATATTCCACTGTTAGGCCAGATGTTTCCACTGCAACACTAGAAGTGGAAGTAAGTCCAGTTACAGAGGAAGCTCAAGCCAATGATGTTGAAATCTCAAATATGCCAATTGAGATTGCAGTTCCTCAGACTCCCCATACTTCCATTCATAAATCACATCCTCTTGAAAATCTGATTGGGGATGTCCATTCACCTGTAAAGACTAGAAGACAAACAAAGTTGCCTGATATTCATGGATTCATTAGTGAAATATATGAATCTAAGACTCATGAAGGCAAGAATGAATGTCTATTTATGTGTTTTCTGTCACAAATGGAGCCAAAGAATGTATACAAGGAACTTGAAGATGAAAGTTGGGTGGAAGCAATGCAAGAAGAGTTGCTCCAATTCAAGCTTCAAAAGGTTTGGGTGCTTTGTGATTTTCCTTCTGGCAAGAAGGTAATAGGTACTAAATGGGTGTTCAAAAACAAGAAGGATGAAAGAGGAATTGTTATCAGAAACAAAGCTAGGCTTGTGGCTCAAGGATATACTCAGGAGGAGGGTATTGATTATGAGGAAGTATTTTCCCCAGTTGCACGAATTGAAGCAATCAGCCTGTTCTTAGCCTATGCATCCTTTATGGGATTTAAAGTCTATCAAATGGATGTAAAGAGTGCTTTTCTATATGGGCAGATTGATGAGGAGGTATATGTTTCACAACCTCCAGGCTTTGAAGACCCTGAATATCCCAACAAAGTATACAGGGTGGTTAAAGCTTTGTATGGCTTGCATTAAGCACCGAGAAAATGGTATGAGACCTTGACTACTTATCTTCTTGATAATGGGATTCATAGAGGTAGAGTGGATCAAAAAGAATGATATCTTGTTAGTTCAGGTATATGTTGATGATATCATTTTTGGATCTACAAAGACAGAGATGTGCAAAGAATTTGAAAAGCTAATGATGGAAGAATTCAAGATGAGTTCTATGGGTGAACTCACATTCTTCTTGGGACTTCAAGTACAACAAAGGCCAGATGGTATTTTCATCAATCAAGATAAATATGTGGCTGAGATACTAAGGAAGTTCAAGTTCACTGATGCAAAGTCATCCAGCACCCCTGCAGACAAGACTACACATCAACTCTTGAGGAAAATAGTGGTGAAGCAGTTGATGTGCACATGTACAGGTCTATGATTGGTTCTTTGATGTATCTTACATCATCTAGACCAGATATTATGTTTGCAGTGTGTGCCTGTGCAAGGTTTCAAGTCACTCCCAGATTCTCTCACTTGACTGCTGTGAAGAAGATTTTCAGATATCTTAAAGCATTTCCGACTCTGGGATTATGGGTACTCTAGAGAATATCCTCTAGATTTGGTTACTTACTCAGATAGTGACTATGCTGGAGCTAGTCTGGATAGAAAATCTACAACAGGTGGATGTCAATTTCTTGGCAACAGATTAGTGTCATGGCAGTGCAAGAAACAAACAATGGTGGCAAATTCATCAAATGAGGCAGAGTATGTGGCTACTGCAAGTTGATGTGCTCAAGTTCTATGGCTTCATAATCAACTTTTATACTATGGGTACAATTTCATGAATACCATCATCCATATTGACAACAGCAGTACCATTTGCATTATTAAGAATCCAGTTCAACACACAAAGACTAAACATATTGAAATTAGACACCATTTCATACGAGATTGTTATGAAAAAGGACTAATTCAAGTTGTCAAAATCCATACTGATGACAACTATGCTGATTTATTAACAAAAGGACTTGATGTGGGTAGATTTCAGTACTTGGTAACATGTATTGGAATGTTAAATCCATAAACCTTTTGTGTCTAATGGTCTTTGGTGTTGAGTGGAAGTCTCTGGGTACTAACATTGTTGTATAAGTTTGTATATGTTTTTATGCTTGTGTTTTTGCTTGTTCAATAACTTTTATGCAGCTTGGATGGGAGTTGCTCTTAAAAGGTGTGTATCTGAGACACACAACAAATGGTTATTGATTCACCATGTCTAACCCACATAAGAATCAACTAGTCCAGAGCAAACGACTACTGGTAAAGACTTGACAAATCCGTTTATGGTTGATAGTTTACCAAAAACTATATGGTTATCAACTCACCATATTCTTTATGATTAAGAGTTGGCTAGTCCATAGCAAACGGCTCATGGTAAAGACATATCAAATCCGTTGATAGCTGGTAGTTTGCTAAAAACTATGATAAAGAGCAGTCCAATTTTCAATGTTTTTCTTTACCACTGCTCTTTGAAAATCTTTGTGAAAAATTACCACTGCTAGTTCACAATTTCCACTGACAGTGTTATTTTTACCACTGTTGATCTAGCCGTTACAACTGATTGTGTCAGTAACTAATTTTTTACTAGCCGTTGAAAGAAAACATTGTTTCCATATATATAGGGTAGGGCTGTAAACGAACTGAACGTTCAGTGAACATTTCATGAACGGTTCGGTAAAAAGTTCGTTTATTTATTAAATGAATGAACATGAACAATATTTTACGATCGTTTAGTTAAATGAACAAACATGAATAAAAGTCACGTCCGTTTATTTATGTTCGTGAACGTTCGATTATGCGTTCGTTAACGTTCGTTTATGTTCCTTTATTTATTTATGTTCGTATATCGAATCTTTTAATTGTATAATTTTTAAATTAGTTTGTTTAAACAAAACGACACTTTTAAAACAATATTAGATGCATAATTTAATAAAGTTTATGATTGTTTGTCTATGTTCATTTATGTTCGATCGTTTACATTTGTTTAGCGTTCGTTTAGTGTCTTAATGAACGGTCATAAACGAACATGAACAACTCATTTTCTTAATAAACGAACATGAACAAGAAATTTCGTCTGTTTAAGGGCTCGTGTTCGTTTATTTGTCCGGTTAAAATTAAACAAACGAACATGAACAAGGCTCCGTTCGTGTTCATCCGGTTCGTTTACAGCCCTAATATAGGGTAAATTTTTGGGAAGATTATCTACTTTCTTAATTGCTATTTATCCTCTAAAGATAAATATTTTCCAAAGATAGTCTTTCTTGCGCAAAAATCTTAAACCCTACCCCTATATATCTTTATCTCTCAATTGGCGAGTTATTCATTCAATTCATACTGACACAATATATTTTTCATCAAAAGATTCTATGGCACCTATCACTTTTGCAGATGAGCACAACCAAGTGGCCTACTTACAAAAGTCAAATGAGAAGAGTGGCCCTGTTTTTCATCAGATTGTGGACTTTCTAAATACTACCCATATAAAGTATGCTTTACTTCTAAATCCCACAATCTATATCTCTCAAATCAAACAGTTTTGGACTTCTGCTCAGTCCATAACCATTGAAACTAGAGATACACATGAAACAGTGGATGCTCTTAGAGCCACTGTGGACGGGGTAACTATTGATGTTACTGAGGCATCCTTGAGGAGAATTCTCCAATTGGATGATCTCAATGGTATCATCATATTACCTATGCCCGAAATTCATACACATCTTTCATCCATGGGGTATGATACCACTGAGAAAAAGGCTGCTTTCAAAAAGAGTGGTTTTTGTCCCCATTGGAGATTTTTGATACATACTCTTTTACGTTCCCTAAGTCCTAATAAAACTTCTTATGAACAATTCAGTTCAACCATGCCATACCCTTTGGTTTGTCTAGCTTTAGATAGGACTTTTAATTGGTCAAAATATATATTTACAAGTATGCAAGGCAATGTAAAGAGTTCAACAAATTTTTTGATGTATCCAAGGTTTGTGCAAACAGTGATCAATGAATTTCAACTGCAACCCCATACAAGAATTTATAAAATCCGTTGCCTTAAGCCTAAAGTTTTTTAAAATATGAACAAAGATGGCAACAGGACTATTACACCTCTTTTTCCTCAAATGCTTGCAAAGATTTCACAGGTACAAAACTCACCCATAATCACTGTTCGAAATATTGATTATACACCACCAGTTTCTCACACCTATGAGAGGAGGTCAAAACAGCCAACTTCTCTCATTACAACACAGCATGTCCCTGATCCTTTTGGTTTAGGAACAAGCAGTGGTGGTTCAAGACTTCAACCTAGTCCAACTAGGGAGGAATCTGAGCCATTGCCCCATGATTCACCTCTCCCAACAGGTCACACAGTTGGAAGTGTTGAGGGCAGTGGGCAACAAATGGAATTGATGGATATGTGTACCAACTTAGCCAAGCAGGTTGAATCTCTACAACAAGACCTGGCACAAGTAAAGAAGCAACATGCCAAGTATATTACAAACTTAAAGGAAGAGATTCAGACCTTGAAAGAAGAGTTGCATGGGTTGAAAAAGTAGAGGAAGACTGCAAAGATAGTGATATCATCTCCATCCTCACCTGATGATGGTGATTCAGCTGATTTTAATCAAGATTTGGGAAATTCTCCCAAACAGGGGAGGAAAACAGATGCTGAAACTCAGGGGAGGAAAATTGACTTTGAAGATGAAGGTGTTTCTAGTAAAGGTGCAGAGGAAGCTGATACTCAAGAAGATAAACTAGAGCAAGATGTTTTTAGTACTGCAACTGCTGATTTTACCACTGATCCAATTTCCACTGCAGAGCCAAATATTCCCACTGCTGGACATGATATTGCCACTGCAAGTGAAGAAATTGATATACAGAAGAAAGACAATGGTAAAGCTGTTGTGCAAAGTAAGGAGCAAACAAGAAGAAAGATTTCAAAGAAAGAACAAGTTCAGATTGCTCATTATGAAGAAGTTGCAAGAAAGATTTATGAAGTTGAAGTTACTGAAAAGAAAAAGCTTGAAGAATTGGAGATTGCAAGCTTTATGGAGGCTAAATGGCTGGATAGAATGGAAGATCCACTTTCCACTGTTCCACCTACAAGATTTAGAGGGAAGACTCCAGAGTTCAGCTATGTACCTACTGAAGAAGAAATTGATTTCTTGATTGAAAATGATCCAGTGATCAAGAAGAAAGCAATTGACCTAGTAGCTGATAAATCTTTAACTGAAGATCAAAGAACATCACAGTTAAAGGACTTTATTCAGATGAAGAATAATCAAGCACTTCAAGATGTAATTGGTTCAGTCAGAAAAGGTCAAAAGAAACCAAGGCACAAGTTATTGCTTACTTGAAGACTTATTGTTGCAATGTTGGTGGCTGGAAAAGACATCAATTCAAAGGAATGCCTGATGATAAAGTTGAAAGTATCTACTACAGAGTTCAAAGACAAGATAAAGATTTTATTCCAATGGACTCTGAAGAAGAAGCAAGAAGGTATCCTAATTTGAAGAGAAAGGCCAAAGATAGTGAATCTCATACATTTAAGAAGAAAAAGTTTGTTGAAGAACAAGAAGTTCCAACTGAGAAATTCACTGAAGAACAACTGACTGAAATGATTGTGATAGAAAAAGAAGATGTTTATCCAGAAGCACTGCAAGTCAGACATCCTATCATTGACTGGGAAGTGTTTACTGCTAGCAATTTTCCTCCAACATGGAAGATTACAAGGCTAGGTGGTGAAACTTCATCATTCATTCAATTTGAAGATCTCATCAAAGCTTGTGATAGAGATGATCTTCACACATTATGGAAATTAGTTCATGAAAGGTTTGATGCTGAAGATCTCAAAGATATAAAGGAGATGCGGTTATGGATTAATCTTAGAAGGCTCTATGAACCAGATGTTAATGATGATTTCTGGAAATTCTCATGTTCATGTCCTGGTACTAAATGGTTCTACTATGATTCATGTAAAGTTCATCATGTTTCTACAGCAAATGGAGTAGATGCATTCATGCTTGCTGAGAAAGAATATCCACTCAGAGCTGGAACTCTCACTGTGATGTTGTGTACTACTATAAGAGTTCATGAAGATAATGAGAAGGTCAGAGCATTGTTACTCAGGCTTTCAAGATCAATGTTCAAGAGCTATTCAAGCACTGAGAAGAAGATGAAGTGTTTGAAAGAATTCCTAAAATCTTTGCAGATAATGAAGATTGAAGAAACTTATAGATTTGCAGAGAAATCATAAGTTTAGGGGAGGATTGTTGGGAATAATACCAACAGTTACCACTGATAGTCTTGTGGTTAACACTGATAAAGATTACACTAGCAGTGGAAACTCATTACCACTGCCAGTGCAAATATTACAACTGCTGTTAGGATAACTGTTATGTATTCGTGTATTGATAAATATAGAAAATATCTTGTGTATATTCTATATTGTTAGGTTTATATTTATCTTGTAAAGGACTCCTTGTGCTATAAAAGGAGATCCTAGGTCATTGCTTAGAGGATGAATTACATACGTATTATTCATATTAGCTTCAAGGTGTAACCCTAGTGATAAGCAAGATCACTCGTATTATTTCTTAATAATATTGGAGCTTTGTGTTTATTGTTCTTACTTACATTACATCATATAATCTGTCTTCTAAGTATTACTAAGTATATTTTGCGTGCTTATTAATATAACTCAAAATATCACTAACACAAGGTGTGTGTTTAGATCCATCACATTTTAAGAACAGTAACATGTAGGTAATCCTTTCGGTCCTTATCCTAATGATTATCATTTAGAAAATCCATTTGTTTGTAAAAGGTTCTCATTAAACTTGTTCCTACGAATCTTTCAACCTTTCATGATGAAAATGTTTCTAGTCTTGTTTCAATAAGTAAACATGGTGAGTTTCAATCACCATATCCCCATACTAGTTTGTCACTTAACTCTTTGGAATAAAACACAAGAGAAATCCTTTTGGTCCTTTTTCTTAAACATGTTTTACCGACAAATCAAACAAGACTAGTAGTTTTTCCAACAAACTCATTTAAACAAGATCATTTACATGCAACACATATAAGAACACTCCTACAATTTTCTACATTCTTACACACAAGCATATTCAAGAATTACTCTATGACAATCATAACAAAACACAAGTAGTAACAAGGTAATTCAAATAATTCAAGAGAATAGAAATTCATGACAAGTTCAATAGAGTACCTAAGCTTTTGATTACAAGAATTAGAAATCGTTGAATATAGCAACCACATGCCTTCAATTGTCTAGCCTAACCGTACAACTCCGAATGATCAAACAATGGATGAGAATTCGTCTCTCCACCCTCCTGGACATTTTACAGCAGTAACAAAACTTTTGGGATGAATAATAAGGGTTGGTAATAGCTTTGGTGTTAACTATTACTCTTTTCGTTGTGTCACACTAGACTACTAAGTCTAGGTTCATTTTATAGCTAAAAACCATTAACTATCAGGCTAAAAACGTCCCTAACAAGTTATTAACTGGAAATGATCAGCCTCTAATGATTAATGGAAGTTATGGCAACATTAAATGACAAAAAGTGTAACTCCAGGGTTCGCAGACGGATCGGTTGTGACGCAGCTGATCCGGTTGCGTTTTGTCAATCAGCCCAGCCGAATCGGTTGCGGGCTCCAACCGATCTGCTGGGAGTCTCTCATACACCCAATCTTTGACTTTGGTTGACTTTTCTTGATTCGCGCCTTTTTCTTTTCTTTCGATGCTGATTTCCAAAACGAAACTTGATCTTTACTTGTTGTAGACATTTAGAAATCATTGCGCTTCCTAATCAATGAGTCCAAGAGCTTCCTTACTTGACTTCCTTCTTTTGGAATTGTCCAAATGTGCATGAAATCTTCATTTCTTCACCTTTTGCGATACCTGGCTACATTCACATACAAATACGCTTCTTTTGCACTTTTGCAACAATTATGAGTAAATATAGCCGATTATCATACACAAAACCAACAATAACGCTACTAAAAACATACTCATTTTGAGCGTTATCAAATTCCCCCATACTTAAGTTCTACTCGCCCTCGAGTAGGTCCAGCATTTGTGAAAATCGATTTCAATGGTCTCAATACCGTGGTTCCAAAAATCTAACAATCATCTCAAGAGAAATAATTGTTATTTTGCTTTTAATATGTGAAAATTTTAAAATGAACCAAATGACTTTAGATAACATAACTAAACACCTCACGAATGATTTTAAGAATTCACTCAACTCTCATATATTGGTGGGTATATGTAAATCACTCATTGCCTAGTCATGATCAATGCTTTTTACCATAAGCTTGTACAAGTATTAAGACAAATAAAATAAATTCATCAAAGAGGGCTTTTATTCGGGTTATAATGTTAAGGATTTGGGTTAATAAATGGTATGGATAAGGCATGTGATGGTTTATGAAATTGGTTTTAAAATAAAAATAAAGTCAAGTCTAAACCTCCATGTTGCTGGCCATCACACAAACCACAATCCCGAAAATGATTATATTTTCCTCTTCTTCACATATCGATCTCCAAACATATATAACTCAATTTAGCTCATTGGCTAATCAATATACTCCATATAGCACATTGGCTATAACCATAACTTTTTTTTCCACTCCCCCACACTTACGTTCTGTTCTCAAGTTTTCTTTTGTGAGAATAGAAAAGATAGGTAAAGAAAAGTAAAGAAAAGAAGTGGAAAGAAAAGAAGGTTGCATTTATATTTCATGTTCTCGAGTTGAAAGAAAATGAACGGAAATAGAAGGAAAATAAACAAAGTCGTGTTCTCGAGTTGGAAGGAAAAGAAAGAAAAAAAGAAAAAAATTATAGTTATGCCTTTTTAAACATGGAATATATCTATAACAAAAGATATATAAAATAATGAAGGTTATATAACTTAGTTTATAACAAATAGTTTATGCGTAAATTTGTTTCCTTCCAAATCCGCCCATATTTGGGCGGAAAATTTTGTAGGAAAAAACCTCTTAATTTTCCTATCAAATCCTTCTTATTTCCTTTCTTTTCTGTTTGATAAAAACTCGAGAACACAACAATTTTTCTATTTCCTTTCATTTTCCTTGTTTTCCTTCCAAAAACAAACTCGAGAACACAACATTAGTATAAGCATACATCACAAAAATAAAAATGAGAAAGACGTCTCCTTCATCTTTGTTGGAGAATGGTACACACAAATGACAAAGTGTAGCTTCTTCATAATCATCAAAAACAATCCAACACTCCAAACAGCTAGCAACAAAACAATAGATGTAACATATTTGATTTCATAAACACATCAACACATATGAAATAGGGGCGTATGAATTAGAGTTTTAGAGAGGGAAAGTGGAAGAGAGTTGGGAACTTGGTGAGACAAAAAAAATGATATTGAAAGCTCCAACCCTCTACCTTGGAAGGTAGAGGGTATTTATAGTTTCTTACAAGACACGCCTCCTACGGGCTGTGGATCAGGCATACAGTGGGTAAAGACCCGTCCGTCCTCCACGGTGTTACTTAACAAACTACTTATTAACATAACATGACTACGACTACGAGCTTTCTAATGAATACATATACTTGAGGTGACCGACTCTTTAACTACGAGATTTTCTAAATCCTAACAATCTCCCCCTAAGGGAGGTCACCTCAATTTACATTGAATACAAACAGATATTACATTTTGATTATTCTTGGATTCTTGATTAAGATCTTTGCTCTATAGTCCGTAGCCTTTGATTCTTCATGTTCAGCATGTTTTGTTAGCTCAAGTAGAGGTCTTTAGCTGATCCACGTGATGATGAGTGTTGAGCCAGCTTTGAGATCATCTGTCACCATAAATCTCTGACGTATCCTTTGAAGTGATGCCATCATGTGAAGTTGTGACTTTTGGACCGACATGCTCACATTCTGGATTATGATATCTTCTCATCAGAGTTGCGAAAGCTTTTGTTGATTCATGATATTTGCAGCAGCGTAGCAGAAGCATGGAGTGGAAATATCAGAGTCAGTTGATGACGATATGCACATATCATGATTTCTTTGAGATGTAATTGATGTGTGAGCACGCGGCTATGGATTGATGCCTCAGTTCTGATCAGCTGCAACCATCGAGTGTTCTTGCAGACAATAATTAGCAATAAAAGTGCACAAAAGTGTCTTTGATCACTTTCGTTGAATTGAGGTACACAGCCCACGGTTCCCCGTTAATCAGTACAAGTACTGCCTGTGATCAGGTATAATTCCGAAGAATCTCCTTGACAGGGTTTCATAGTTTCTGTAGCTGTTCTCAAACCGAAACGTCTCAAAGAAGACAACACGGAGTGAGTGAATCAGCGAATTGAGATTCACTAATTGATGAAAAATGATTTGAAAAACAATCGAGTATTGCTTAATATAAAGTGTATTGCAATAGAACGAAGGTTTTAAGGAAAACCAATTATCAATCATAAATACCTTTTATTTTGAAATATTAATACACAGTCGATGTGCTAGAGAAAAGAGTTTTTAAGCACAACAACCGGTTTTTCAAAGGTATCCGTCAATCCATTTCCTGGACCAAGGGTTGATTCAATATTGAATTACCCCATCGTTTCTATCCAGTTGTCACAAGTTTGATCTATTGGATAGATCTCACATGTCACCTACCAAGTGCTTGTTTGATGTTGGCTCTAGAAGGTTTTCCATCTTCATTGTGAATATGTGAACATATTACTCAGATGTTCTGGCAATACCACAAGGATAATGCGTAGGACTCTTAAGATATATTCTCACTTTCCACATTGTGTGAAACAGTGAGTCTTCATTGATTGTGTCCTAGTGAGATTTATTGATGATGTCGTGGCTCTAGACTCAATAGTGCACTTTTGGTTTCCTATGCCGGAGACTAGGGAGAGGGTCTCCTTCTTCAATATCAACAATCTCTACGAGAAAGTCGATAGATTATGTAGGTTCCCTGTGAGAATGAAACAAGCCCTTTTAAGAGGATGTTAGGAATTAGAAAATTCCATAGTGAAGAGTCGGTTACCCCAAATATTATCTAGCATAAGTTAGCTCGTAGACATATCGTTAGTTACGTTATTTACTATTTTATTAGTTAGTTATTAGTCTAGTTTAGCATAGTGCAACACCGTGGAGGAAGGACGGGTCTTTACCCACTGCATACCTAATCCACAGGCCGATAGGAGGTCGTGTAGTATTGTAAGTATAAATACCCCTTCCATCCATGGAAGGGGTGTGGCTTCTTTGAATAAACCTTTCATTTCATATAGCAACTCTCTTCAAGGAACCTCCTCTCAACTCTCTTCATCTATCAAAATGGCTTTCTTGTTTAATCACAATCCTAGACCACCCGAATCATCAAACAACATAAATATTGGATCCTAACAATTGGTACCAGAGCCAAGGTTGTGTTGTTTTATTGATTCGAATGGTTTTGTCTATACGGTTTGTTCATGATCGATTCAGTTTGGTGATGTTTTGATGTGTATTTGATGATGGGTGATGTTCCTATTAAATCTGTTGTTAAAAAGATGTTTCAATCTCTTGTTGGTTTTATTACATGGTCAAAACAGTTTTTCTACAAGTTAAAAGTTATGCTTGTGCTTATGGTGTTAAAAGCTGTTTTTAAGTGGTTCCTACATGGTTTGATAAGTTTTTGAAAACTGGTTTTATGTTGATTCTATCTAATAACAGTTGGATGATGTTGGGGTTTATGAGCTTTTAAGTAAGTCTGGTTTGCTGCTAATATGTTCATTAATGCGAGTTGTCATACTTTGTTTTCTATGTTGAGAGTTGTCCAAATCTGGTCCAGATTCAATGTTTCAAAAGGTGAGCGAGTTGACTGTTTGTCCAAAGCGAGTTGACAGTATTGACTGTCCTGACTCATTATATTCTTGGATGTGAGTTGTCATGCTGTCCAGATACAATGAACTTTAAGCGAGTTACCTTTGTCAAATGCGAGTTGCCTTAGTCAAAAGCGACTTGGTCATGAATAATGCGAGTTACTTAACTCGCATATGGTAAATCTGCACTTGCTATTGAGCGAGTTGCTATAATGGATATGCGAGTTGAGTACTAGCATTTTTGAATGCGAGTTGTCTTTGTGGTCAATGCGAGTTGCTGTCATATTGTCAAGATTAAATGGTCTAA
Source organism: Chrysanthemum seticuspe (assembly GCA_019973895.1). Taxonomy (NCBI): domain Eukaryota; kingdom Viridiplantae; phylum Streptophyta; class Magnoliopsida; order Asterales; family Asteraceae; genus Chrysanthemum; species Chrysanthemum seticuspe. Next base: position 149,783,931 of record BPTQ01000008.1, on the reverse strand, counting down.
AGCAAGCTGAGTAATTGAAATAAAGCAACTTGTCATATGCGAGCTGAGCTTATTACACACCTTGACTATTGAGTCAAGATGCGAGTTAACTCATGACTTCAGTACTTAAAAACCATCATCAGACTCAGTCAATAACATCAAGACTACATCAATCTTACTACGTCATTCTACAAACAAGCTATCTACATCAGCAGTTTCAAAATCATATTCAACATCTAAAGTTCAAAAACAAAAATTTAAACAAGAAATGATCTACATCTCAGATTTGTCGAGTGACTTGCAACTCCCAACCGACCTTTAAAAGATCATACACTCGAATAAATCCATCATCGATCTTGAGAATGAAAAAGTAAAGAAAATTAAAAAACATGATCTCAGATTCGTTTCACACTACCTATTATCTTTCTCAGATTTTTTGTGAAAAGAGTATCATCATTGACCAGGGACTTTGTGATAATGTTCAAAATATAAAGAATGATTAAAACTAAACAATTTCAATCAATTCCTTGGTTCGATTGATGAGTTCAATACCAAAACAAATTAACTGAAACACAAAACAAATGCTCACATACCCAAGATCCTCAAACGATACATATAATTTTGTATGAATCGGTTGAAACTGAAAATGATCTCGAAGCCTAAACACACCATCCCTGTGGCGCTAATAGCAAGAGCCTCAAGCCATCCATGTGGCGAGGTCATGTTGATTTAAGAACAAATCTAAGAAGAATAGTTCACATGGTTCAATTTCTAACTATGGCTGTGTTTGTGTGGTTCAAATTATTGATGGATTATGTGAGAAGGGTGGCGTCTGAGTTAAGGGATTTGTGATTAGGGTTTTTTAAAATACTTTTGTTGGTGACTGCGTTTGATTTGATGAGAGAAGTTTTAGGGCATCAAGTGTGATTATGTGGAGTCTTATACCCCGTGGGATTAGGGTTGCTTGTAAGTTGGATCGGGTATATTGTGTGTCTTCATGGGCCAACTGAGTATTACTTATACGTAGGCTGGAGAGGATATGGTCCGGATCTATTTTAACAAGTTACCGGGCCATGTATATGATAGTATTAGAGGTATTTGGTGAGTTAACTTGGACCGAGTACTACTTTGGGTAACGGATACATATTGAATTTTCTTTGTTGTATATTTAACATATTGTTATCTACAAATTATTTTAGATACAATATGTTAATTGAGATTGTGTGTGGTATAACAAAGATTTAAACCCGGATAAAGGATTGAATTTATTATGTGCGGTTTGAATTAACATGTGCTTGAATTGGATCTGGGGTAAGTTTTCTGTGTTGGTCCGAGTATTGGTTTGAGATTAATTGGTCTATAAATCCATTCTTGGTGATTATTGGACATTAAGATATTTCAATTATGTGAGACTTGGATTGAAGTGATTTGATGATGATGCAATTTGTTGATGAGATTGGGTTGAGATGATGAGATTCGTTGAGTTATAAGATTTGATACTTTGGTATATACATTTTCACGATGATTATTATGTCACGGCTTGAAGTATTTATTGAAAAATTTATTGGAAAATGTTGACTACGGGGTGTTTGGACGGTATCTCTTACTTGGATGTGAAGTGAGGTTTTTCGGGCGCGTTTACTTATTTCGTCTTCTTTCTTTCTACCCTTCTGCGAAGATGACTTGTTTGAGCATTTATTGAGTGTGATAAAGACTTGGCTATCTAGTTACTTTGGTGATTCCTTCTTGCTTAACCCACAACGTAACTATCACTTCGGTGTCTCACGCAGTTGAGGATATGTCAAGAGGTTTGGTACATTGGGTACACCGTTTATTTTTCACAAGGATTAGTACAAGTTTAAGTAACAAATATGGGGAATTTTACTTCATGATCAAGTTTGGTATATCGGGTTTACTTCTCCTTGTGGTCTCTACAATAGCCGACAGAATGCATGATTGATGTGTTTACCAAAGTGTTGATTGGATGGTTGATGATGTTGATGATGTTGGATAACGAACCGTTGATGAACCGCTGCATGTTCTCCTAAAAACAAATATTCTCCGAAACCAATGTTGTCATAACACATTCAAGCTGACATTGTTTACGGTTTTGTCTTGATATTGTAAAATCCCGCGAAAGAACCTATTTCTCGGTTTAAATCTTAGACATTTAAAATCCCGTGACAATGGAAACATCCTGGTATTATTAAACTGCATTTCCGGATCTATCTTACGGTTTATTCTTGGTTTTGTAAAATCCCGCGAAAGATACTATTTCTCGGTTTAAACCATAGAGTTGTAAAATCCCGTAATGATGGAACCATCTTGGAGAAGAGAAAGTGTAATTCTGGATGCTGGTGCTACGGTTTCTGCTTCGAAGACGGGATAAAAGGGTGTATTTCATGAATTGGATGTGTGCTTGGATATTTGTCATCGCAGTATGGTTATTACTTGGTTTTACGGGGTTCTATGCTTGTAACCATGGTCAGGATGAAACCATTATCATAGTTCACTTAAAACGTCAAAGGTGGCTAGAGTTGAGCTTTTAACAAGATGTGACAACGGAGTTAATTCACTATTGTTTATTTGAGGTTGAAGTGAAATATCACGGGCGAGTGTACTTAGTATCTGAAGGTATCGGGGATGGTTGGATGAAGATTCTTCATGATCCTTGTTCGAGCTTATTATTAAAAACGAAGAATTGGAAATCTAGTTATTGTTGGGTGTCTTTTACCTTTTCTTTTACCACTTGGGGGAATTGGGCTCATACCACCACAAAATAACTATCACTTTAAGGAGTTACGTTGTAGTGCTCAGTGTCACATTCAATTGTGGATTTTCAAGAGGTAATGTACGTCTTATACTTGATGGTTGGTTGGTTGAAGAGTATAGAGTACATAGAGAGTACTTAGAGATGCTAATGGAAATCGGCACCGCTCTTTGTTACATATGTGCAAGTATAAGTCACAAGTTCGGGTTAGTTTACTTCAGGGTCATATTCATCATATTGGGTTTTCTCCATCAGCTGTCACGACAAATAGCCTACTGAATGATAATGGGGTTGATTACAAGTTTGCCAAGAGTAGATGAAAAGAGAGAGAGATTTATGACGCCTGTTCACATCAGTTCAGGCCTCGTACTTCAACATAATGACGTCTGTTCACATCAGTTCAGGCCTCGTTCTCTAAAGAAAAGAAAAGTGTACGTTTCAGTGCGCTTTATCTTTAAAAGAAGAGAAATCTTCTTATGACGTTTGAACACTTCAGTTCAAGCCTCGTTCCTCAAAGAAAAGAAAAGTGTACGTGTCAGTGCGCTTTATCTTCTGAAGATGAGAAATCTTCTCAATTATGGCCATTCTCATCAACATGCTTCATACTTTTTCCATGCGCTTCAGTCATCAAGTAAACCGGGCTACCACTGATTGTTTTCTCATTCCACTTGCTCGATTATAATGAAGATGGTGACATCATGTGCTTATTTGCGGGAGAGAAGTGTGAATAGAACATTCGGATGATTTTCACTTATTTAATCAAGAATGGCAACTCCGTATGCAATTCTTGAGGGGGAGAAGAAGTGTGAAATTACTGCATGGTTGATTGACTTATGAGAATATATGGTCATACGGCTCCTAACTCATGTAAGAACCGAGCTTCTTCTTATCGGATCATCTTTACATGGAGTTTCTTCTAAGAGCCGTTGGTTGACATCTTCACTCGGATTGATGAGTTTATCGACAAAGTGCTTCCGGTTAATGCTTCACGTATACATCAACATGATGATTCCGAACAATCTCTCTGTTCTTGTCTGATGTAATTGGTAGTTTGGTGTTACCATCTTGTGTGTTCGTTGCGGCCTGATTGCTGATTTCCTTGATGAACATCTTTCTGTTCTTGTTTGATTGGGAGGGATTTTAGTTAAGGGGATTTGCAAGATGTAAGTTAATTGGGATGTTTTTTGGAGGGATGCTTTTTGGTGTGAGTTGAAGATGTTAACACTCTATTCCCCAACTGGACAATCTTGAAGAAAGTCGAGTCTACAGTCGGTTCTACATTCTCTGCTACATGTTAGAAGACTAAAAGACGAGTTGCATTTGATTACCAAAAGACTTCTTCTTATTCTGGGCATTTATTAAAAGATTGTCGGTTTAGGGGAGAGCACTAATTGGGGGAGAGTGAAATGCCATATTTAATCCCCAATTAGACTTGCTCACATTATTCAGCATGTTGATTCTCACAAAGACTTCAAGCGATCTTCTCAACAGATTTCAAGTATTTGGGCTTAAAATATGTTGCTGATTCTGAATTGTCAAAACCAGCAAGGGGGAAGGAGACACGCATCTAAATGCGAGTAAACTTGATGAACTTAATACTTCTAAGTAATTGAAGATATCCCGGGAAGACAAATGTTATTACCGTAGAGAAACTCAAGGTTTGACTCATTGCGAGTAAACTTGATGAACTTAATTCTTCTAAGTGATTGAAGATATCCCGGGAAGACATTTGTCATGACCGCAGAGAAACTTAATGTTTTACTCATCAAGGCGTTTAGTGTTTTTATTCCAACTATGTGGGAGAAGATATGGAAGAGTTAGTTTCTGAAGATGAAAGAGGTACACAAGTGTGTGATGATTTTGATGTTATCACAATCATCAGGGGAGAGAGATTGTGTACATTGAGGATGCTCAGCTGTTTTACTTGAGGGCTTAATCAGTGATTCAGAGATATAATCACTTATTCCGGAGTTGAAGATCCGCAGAGATAGTCCTCCGTAGAGATAATCAGTGATTCGGCCTGCCTCTTCAATGTTATCGGTTATTCTTTCTTTGGGCTTTCGGGTACTTCGGGTTCTTGAGCTTCATACACTTTCTTCAGGGGGAGAGAAAAGTATACATCGGGGTTATTCTTTGGCTATTGGACTTAATCTGCTACTTCGATGGTATAAGTTTCTTTGTCTTCGGGTATGTGTATTCGGGTTCGTGAGCTCTAGTCTAAGAGACTGACTGCATCAATTCATCTACTTGGGGGAAGTGTTCTCTTGACAACTCGTTGGGGATGCATTGCTTCAGACTTCAGTGGTAATGAAATTTGAGAAGAGTTATTTATGTGTGGGATGATACATTGTTGTTCTTGTTGATGATATAACCTCGAACGAAGAATCACGGTGATTATTCTTGAAAGGAGCAGCGGGATTTATGATATTGGCGTGCTTCTTTGTGCACCTGGCTAAGGCAAGCTTGAAATAGAGCTTCAAATCTGCTCAGCTAAAGGATTTTCGGTTTGGGGGGGAAGCTGCCAAAGTCTCACTTTCAGTTGGTTCAATTTCTTTCTTCGATTCAAGAGCCCTGGAAGCTTTGGTGGTGAATTTTAAGGGATGATGACTTCTATCTTCTACAACGGGGCTGCTCGATATCCTTATCTCGGTACTCGTATCATCATCTTCTTTAACTATATCATCTATTCTATCTTTGTAAATATTTATCAGAAAACAAAATACAAAAATATAAAACCAACAAAATCAAAATAAAAAATTATAAAACCAACAAAAAGCCATAAAAATCAGAAAATTTGAAAAAGACCAAAAATATTGTTTTTCTAAGACATGTCTTCTGGTATCGATAACATCTACGGTCTTAGAAATGTCATTCAATAATGGCACGGGACTTTAGATGAAGTTCGAGCAGGAGGTGTAAATATTCTTTTCAAAACATGTCTCAAAATATGGCTTACAGTTATTTCAGACTGTAACCTGCGCTTCAAAAAATGGCGTGCAGTTATTTCAGACTGTGACCCGTGCTTTAACTATGGTTTGCTATTATTTCAGATAGCAACCCGGTCTTCAAGAAAGGAAAGTGCTGCGCTTAAACAATTTTTCAAAATATTTCGAGCACTTATCCTAAAAACAAAATGAGGAAAGTATGTCGAAGGACTGCTGTTCCTACTCAAATATTTTTCCGTCTAAAATTCTTCAGAAAAATATTTGTTTTAACAAAATGGTGGTAAATGAGTTGCTTTTAAATCAATCAGTTTCAGCGTTTTCGTAAAAATTGAAAACTCAATCAATGACTTCAGCGCTTTTAACTTTTTAGAAAATGAGTCATTGATTGAGGGGGAGAATGTTTTTGTTAGGAATTAGAAATTCCATGTTAAAGTGTCGGTCACCCCAATTATAGTCTAGCATATGTTAGCTCGTAGATTTGTAGTTATTTACGTTATGTAGTAGTTAATTAGTTAATTAGTAGCGTAGTATGGTTTAGAGTAACACCGTGGAGGAAGGACGGGTCTTTACCCACTGTATGCCTGATCCACAGTCCGTCAGGAGGACGTATAAGTTGTAAGTATAAATACCCCTTCCATCTATGGAAGGGGTGGTGCTTTTCAATCTAATATTCCATACTTTTGTATACCAAGTCTCTAGCAAGAAAACACCCAACTCTCTACTTCTCTCTCTAATGGCAAACATGTATTTTGATCATCCAAGACCACCCGAATCATCAACACATAAATATATTCGATCCTACAATTGGTATCAAGAACCAAGGTTCTTGTGTTGCTTCGATTTGTGTGGTTGTTGAAACATGATTAAAACTGTTTTTTTGTATATTTATGTTCGGATTATTTCTGTTTCCCGTAAGTATGATTATGCAGTTTTTTATCAATCTTTTTGGTCATAATATGTCACATGGTGTGTCTATGTCTACATAATCTGTCTTCATGGTCAAAATATTGGTAGAAGATATTTTCGTGGTCAAAACATGGTGAAGTTATTTCTTGTAACAATCCGTATCTGTGAAATATTGGTGGTCAGTTTTCTTGGTCTTGAATGGGTCAAAAATTAAGCATCTTTTATGGTGTTTCTGGGTTTATTATGAAGATGGCCGGAAAAGTGGCCTGAAAATTTAAAATGGTCAAGTCTTTCTTGTTAGCGAGTTGCCATATCCTTGTTCTATATGGCGAGTTGGTGACTATTTAGTCAACAGCTATAGCAACTTGTAATGAAGCTGCTAGCGACTTGCTTATGTGCCCTGATACATTGCACCTTTGTTTTAGCGACTTGGTGTAGCAAGTTGAGTCACTATTTTGCCTAGCGACTTGTATTTACAAGTCGTAGCGACTTGTCATGTGTGCTAGCGACTTGACTATGCTAGCAACTTGACTCTTGGTAGCGACTTGACTCATGCTAGCGACTTGACTCGAAAGGTTATCGACTTGAATCAAATGGTTAGCAACTTGACAATACTGCTTAGCGACTTGAAGACTCAAAACTTGACTCGACCATATACCAACACCATATACCTCAGTTTGTAAAACCATCATCAGTCCATGGAGTTCAACTTAAAATAAATTGAAAAGACACTGTCCATAAGACTCAATCAAAACCCAAAACAACCACTGCCAACTCTAATCCAAAACAACAACCTCAAATCTCACTACTATCCTAACAATACTTCCCATATCTAAGATGCAAGATGGTACGAAATAAATTGATCTCAGTTTTAATTCGTGTGAGATACAAGATATATCAAGACTCATAGGTCCATAAACACGAATATTTACCATCATTGATCTTTGTTTGAAGCTTATACCTTCATTACATGTACGAATCTAAAGACAAGATGAATAAAAAGTTTGTTACCATCTTGTTCTTCATTCGCTTAATGAAAACCAAAACCAACAATTAATTAAAACCTACCTTGGTGACGAGCATCATTCCATCCCTGTGGAGTGCTCAAAGTCACTTGTTGGATAGCGAACATATTCAGTTGAGTGCTTGGATCTAAGAAAAAAAATCGTCTATCATGTGTCAAACCAACATTAGAGCTGATGGAAAACTTTTTATTCTGAGTTTATTTGTGGGATGTGATGAACACTGATGGAGGCGTTTTATTCTATATGGATTATTAGGGTTTGAATAGATGTGCTCGGATCTATTTTTTTATGTGGGGGCTGATGAAAGTGAGAGAGATTAGGTTTTGGGGATTGAGTGATATTAGGATATCTAATGGTATAATGTGAGTTAAATACCCCGAAGATTTAGGGTAAACGGTTAGACTTGGTTGTCTTACTGGATCGAGCATTCTACTTTATGGGCTTTGGATTATTTAAGTGATGGACCGGGTAAAACTATCTTGAATACATTTGAAGCCAGTTGGTTGTTTTTTTCCTTTCGGCACATTATATACGACTGTTATGCGGACTTGATATACACGACTTGGACTTAATTATAAGTGTGTGTGATGTGATTTCATTGAAACGATTTTGGGCTCTTGTGATATACACGACTTGGGATGAAATTTCTTATGGGCGGTGTTTCTTAAAATTGATAGTTGGAATGGTTCGGGTAAATGAATTTCTTTGAATGGGCTTCGAGGTCTATAAAAGTTTGGATCGGACATGGTGTATCTCTTCATACTATTTATGTTTTGGATCCAACATATTTCGATATGATTTGGCCAAGTATTGGTGTATTTTGAAGAGTTTTATATGTTGTACCGAGTTCGTGTAATTTGTGTGATGGCTGGGATATGGGTGTTGGACGGTTGGACATCTCTTAATTGAATCAGGTTCGAAATTGCGGTTGGGCTTCTCTAGAATTAATTTTTTAAGAGATTTGAATAATTTAAGATTTGATTGAAGAGATTGAACGATGAGAGCTGTTCATGAAATTTGAGTCATGAGATTTGGTATGATTTGAGATTAATTGTGGTATGAGGTTTGACACTTTGGTTATACTTTCACGGAAAATAATATTTCACGGCTTGAATTGATATTTGAACAAGGTTGACTATGGGGTTGTTTATACGGTAGTTCTTATCTGGAATTGAAGTGAAATTTTTCGGGCGCTTTACTTATTTTCGTCTTCTTTCTTTCTACCCTTCCGTGAAGATGACTTGTTTGGGCGCTTATAGAGGGTGATAAAGACTTGGCTATTTAGGTACGGTTGTGATTCTTTCTCGATTTACCCACAACGTAACTATCACTTCGGTGTCTCACTCAGTTGAGTATGTCAAGAGGTTTTGTACATTGGGTACACCGTTTCTTTTTCACGAGGATGAGTACAAGTTTAAGTAACAAATATGGGGAATTCTACTTCATGATGAAGTTTGGCATATCAGGTTTACTTCTCCATGTGGTCACTACAATAGCCGACGGAATGCGTGATTGATGTATTTTCCAAAGTGTTTAATTAGATGGTTGATGATGGTGTTGATGTTGGTAAATGAACCGTTGATGAACCACTGCATGTTCCCCTCAAACAGATATTCACCGAAACCAAAATTGTCATAATACATTCAAGCTGACATTGTTTACGGTTTTGTCTTGATTTTGTAAAATCCCGCGAAAGAAACTATTTCTCGGTTTAAATCATAGACTTGTAAAATCCCGTGATGATGGAACCATCCTGGAAAAAGGAAAGCGTATCTCGGGATCTTATCTGATGCTGGTGCTACGGTTTCTGTTTCGAAGAAGGGATAAAAGGGTGTACTTCATAAATTGGATGTGTGTTTGGATATTCGTCATGGCAGTTTGGTTATTACATGGTTTTACGGGGTTATGTGCTTTTAACCATGGTCGGGATGAAACCATTATCAAAGTTCACTTTTAATATCAAAGGAGGCTAGATTTGAGCTTTTAACAAGATGTGACAACAGGGTTAATTCACTATTATTTATTTGAGGTTGAAGTGAAATATCACGGGCGAGTGTACTTAGTATCTGAAGGTATCGGGGATAGTTGGATGAAGATACTTTGAGATCCTTGTTCAAGCTTATTATCAAAAACGAAGAATTGGAAATCTAGTTATTGTTGGGTGACTTTTTCCTTTTCTTTTACCACTTGGGGGAATTGAGCTCTTATCATCTCAAAATAACTATCACTTAAAGGAGTTACATTGTAGTGCTCAGTGTCACATTCAATTGTGGATTTTCAAGAGGTAATGTACGTCTTATACTTGATGGTTGGTTGGTTGAAGAGTATAGAGTACATAGAGAGTACTTAGAGATGCTAATGGAAATCGGCACCGCTCTTTGTTACATATGTGCAAGTTTAAGTCATGAGTTCGGGGTAATTTACTTCAGGGTCAAATTCATCATACTGGGTTTTTCTCCATCAGCTGTCACTACAAAGAGCCTACTGAATGATAATGGGGTTGATTACATGTTTTTCCAGATGAGAGTGAAAAGAGAGAGATTATGACGTCTGTTCACATCAGTTCAGGCCTCATACTTCATCATTATGACGTATGAACACAACAGTTCATGCCTCGTTCTCTAAAGAAAAGAAAAGTGTACGCTTCAGTGCGCTTTATCTTCTGAAGAAGAGAAATCTTCTCTATTATGACCATTCTCATCAACATGCTTCATACTTTTTCCATGCGCTTCAGTCATCAAGTGAACCGGGCTACCATTGATTGTTTTCTTATTCCACTTGCTCAACTATAATGACGATGGCGACATCATGTGCTAATTTTGCGGGGGAGAAGTGTGAATAGAATACTTTTGGATGCTTTCACTTATTTAGTCAAGAATGGCATCTCCGTATGCAATTCTTGAGGGGGAGAAGAAGTGTGAATTTTTTGCATTGTTGATTGATATTTGAGAATATAAATGGTCATACGGCTCTAAACTCATGTAAGAACCGAGCTTCTTCTTATCGGGTCATCTTCACATGGAGTTTTTCTCTTCTAAGAGCCGTTGGTTGACATCTTCACTCGGATTGATGAGTTTATCGACAAAGTGCTTCCGGTTAATGCTTCACGTATACATCAACATGATGATTCCGAACAATCTCTCAGTTCTTGTGTGATGTGATTGGTAGTTTGGTGTTACCATCTGGTGTGTTTGTTGCGGCCCGATTGCTGATTTCCTTGATGAACATATTTCTGTTCTTGTTTGATTGGGAGGGATTTTAGTTAAGGGGATTTGCAAGATGTAAGTTAATTGGGATGCTTTTTGGTGTGAGTTGAAGATGTTAACTATCTATTCCCCAACTGCACAATCTTGAAGAAGGTCGAGTTTACAGTCTGTTCTACATTTTCTGCTACATGTTAGAAGACTAAAGACGAGTTGCATTTAACGATCTAAAGACTTCTTCTTAATCTGGGCATCTATCAAACCGATTGTCGGTTTAGGGGAGAGCACTAACTGGGAGAGAGGTATAAGTCAGATTCAATCCCCAATTAGACTTGCTCATATTCTTTAGCAGTGACTCCTCGAGACGTTGTTATTGACTATTTCTCGTATTGGACATTTGACACAAGTTGATTACTCCGGAGTTAACCATTTATCACTTATTTGAGATTGAAGTTGACTTTCACAAAGGCGTGTTCTTATTTGATAACTTGCTCGGGCTTAAGAATTTGAGTTGAAGACTTGGTTTATCTAGTTACCAGCAGTCGAGGTGGATGGTTGAAGACCTGGTTAACTATCACTATTAGGAGTTACTTTGTTTTACTCAGTGTCACACGCATATGACGGTGTGGATAATCGCAAGAGGTGTTAATGTCTCATACTTTGTTTGGGTAGTGAGTACTTAGAGATTTGCTTGAAGCATAAATTCTCTACACCGTTCTTCCATCATTAGGTGCAAGCTTAAGATACAAATGTGGGGAAGTTGACTTCAGTTTCAAGTAGGGTATGTCGGTTTTTCTTCATCAGTGGTCACTTCAAATTGTCTACATAAGGGTTGATAAAAATAGTCAGAGAGAGTCTTCAGCAAGTTGATTCTCACAAGAGTTCAAGTGTTCTTCTCATAAAGATTTCAAGTATTTGGGCCTATATTTGTTGCTGATTCTGAAGTATCAAAACCAGAAAGGGGCAAGGAGACACACATCTAAACACAAAGCGAGTAAACTTGATGAACTTAATACTTCTAAGTAACTGAAGATATCCCGGGAAGACAAATGTTATTACCGCAGAGAAACTCAAGGTTTGACTCATGGCGAGTAAACTTGATGAGCTTAATACTTCTAAGTGATTGAAGATATCCCGGGAAAACAAATGTCATGACCGCAGAGAAACTCAAGGTGTTACTCATCAAGGCTTTTAGTGTTAGTATTCCAACGACGTGGGGGAAGTGATGTAAAAGAAAGTTCCTGAAGATAAAAGAGGTACACAAGTGCGACATATTCAGGGGAGATAAATGTGTAACATGAGGGAGGTGTTATCAGTTATTCTTTCGGGGGGAATGTGTGTACTTCGGATTCTTGAGCTTCATACACGATCATCTGGGAAGAAAAATGTGAACATGGGAAGGTGTTTTCATTCCCCTCATGATGTGTATTCGGGAGAGCTTTTGGGTATTGGTGTACTTCGGGTTCTTGAGCTTCATACATGATCATCACGGAAGAAAAATGTGAACATGGGGAGGTGTTTTCATTCCCCTCATGATGTGTATTCGGTAGAGTTCTTGAGCATTATACAAAGAGACTGACTACATCAATTCAACTACTTGGGAGAATTGTTCTCTTGACACCTTTTTGAAATGGATCGCTTCAGACTTCAGTGGGTATGAAAATTGAGAAGATTATTTAAATGTGGGATGATACATAGCTGCTGTTCTTACTTGATGATATAACCCCGAACGGAGAATCTCGATTATCATTCTTAAAAGGAGCAGTGGGATTTATGATAATGGTGTGCTTCTCTGTGCACCTGGCTAAGGCAAGCTTGAAATATAGCTTCGAATATGCTCATCTAATGGATTTTTGGTTTGGGGGGAAGCTGCCAAAGTATCTCTTTCTCAAAGGCTCATGTTATATCTTCTATTCTGGAGCCTAGGAAGCTTTGGTGGTGAATGTTTAAGAGACGATGACTTCTATCTACAACGGGGCTGCTCGATATCCTTATCTCGGTACTCGTATCATCATCTTCTTATACTATATCATCTACTCTATCATTGTACATATTTATTCAAAAAGCAAAATACAAAAATATAAAACCAACAAAAAGAAAATAGTAAATTATAAAACCTTCAAAATCCCATAAAAAATCAGAAAATTTCAAAAATACCAAAAATATGTTTTCCAAGACATGTCTTCTGGTATCGATAACATCTACGGTCTTAGAAATGTCATTCAATAATGGCACGGGACCATAGATGAAGTTCGAGCAGGAGGTGTAAATATTCTTTTTCAAAACATGTCACAAATCAAATGGCTTACATTTACTTCAGACAGTAACCCGGGCTTCAAAAATGGCTTGCAGTTACTTCTGACTGTGACCCGTGCTTAAACTATGGCTTGCTATTATTTCAGATAGCAACCCGTTCTTTTAAAGGAAGGAAAGTGTTGCGCTAAACCTATTTTCAAAATATTTCGTGCACTTATCCTAAAAACAAAACAAGGAAAGTATGTCGAAGGACTACTGTTCCTACACAAATGTTTTTCCGTCTAAAATTCTTCAGAAAAATATTTGGTGTTTTCAAAAATGGTGTTAAATGAGTTGCTTTTAAAACAATCAGATTCAGAGTTTTTGTAAAATTGAAAACTCAATCAATGACTTCAGCGCTTTTAAACTTTTCATAAAATGAGTCATGGATTGAGGGGGAGAATGTTTTTTTTTCAAATCTACATCATCTAATGGGCTTTCTTAATTATCCTAATATGCTTGATTAAAAATGATGTTAACCTATGTTGAAGGACTAGGTGCCTAGGACATGATTGCTAGGATTAGATGATTAGAGTTTGATGAACACATTATTCCCATACGTCTATATGATCTGATTGATATGTTGCATTGACTTTTATTAGTCGATTGTTGTTTGGGTGATGTCGACCACCATATATTTGTATGTGTGTTCACTAACGTATGCAGGTATATTGGTATAAAATAATGTTCCCGATCCAGATCCCACTAATGAAGATGATTGGATGCCGAAAGGAAAGGGTAACTATTTCTTGGGTTGACAAATGAAGAAACAGAGCTTAATTGGACTTCAATGGAGAGTTGGCATAAATGCAACGTAAGAGGTCTCACTGCATCAGCAGATGGTTTTCTTCTAAGTAATTGAAGAAACGGAGCTTAATTTGACCTCAGTTGGCATTCAAAATGCAACGTAAGAAGAAGTCTCACTGCATTAGCAGACGGTTTTCTTCCAAACCCTACAGCAACAATAACGGAAGCTTCTCAACCACTAACGTGTCTTTTTGCAGGGATACCATTTTTCTAAAACTTTGATTATATATTTTTTTTGAAAATGGATAAATATTGTTTTGAAAATAAATCGGATTCAAAGTTTTGAAATCAACCAGACTTTATTTTGTCAAATCTTAAGTGATTTCAAATTAAAAATATTTTCAAACGATATTTCTTCATAAAAAGTCCGTTTGTACGAAATAAAGTGGTGATCTAAAGATTTAATGTTATGTCATGGTATGATTTTCTTTAAAACTCAAAGATCTGTTAAAATGAATTTTTTTCTGTTCTTGTTTGATTGTGAAATTGTTTTATTTTACTTAAAGATCTCTTAAAAAAAACAATCATACCTGACACTAACAATCTTTAATGTCTTAAAATGGTCCTTATCTGTCATTTTTCAAAATCAAATCTTGCCACGTCTTTCCCCAAAATTTTCTAAATTATTTAAATCTTTTGGGATCACTAATCTCAAATGATTTGAAATCTTTGATCAGGTGAGAGATCGTGATTTAAATCTCAAATCTGTTTTAATGGAATTGGTTTTAGTCCTTCAAAGGCACTCCTGCCTCCATGTGCCAAACGATTTCAATATACATAATGCACACGTTGAGGGGAAGCATTTATCCAAAAACTAGATGAGTTTTTAAATCAGGCATATTTTTTCCCATGTTTTATAAACCTTATTAAATCACTTGGGATCCAAAATCTCAAAGGGTTTGATATTTTTGATCGGGGTAGAATTTGTGATTTAATTATGAAATTTGAAAAAAGGTGATCGTTTTGATTCAATTGTGCAGGCTGCTCTCTCATATGTGCTAAACGCTTTCGAATCTTGAAGCACATATTGAGGGGGAGCAAATGGTTTCTTAATGGTTTTTGTGATCGTGAAAAATAATTTAAAAGAACTCTTGCCTCTATGTGATAAAATGATTTCAAATATCCTATGCACATATTGAGAGGGAGAATTTTACCAAGAAAATCAAATGGCTTTTTCCATGGAAATTGTGATCAAGAATTTATTTCAAAAGAACTCTTGCCTCCATGTGCTAAACAATTTCAATATCATCTGCACATGTTGAGGGGGAGCATTTCTAAAATGATCAAAACTATTAAGGTACAAAATGCTTTGATCTCGTATCACAAGTACCTTGATTGTTTTTCCAAATGATTTTCAATTGGTTTCAAGGAAGAATGAACTGTACCAAAAGACCGACCATTTTACTTTATGTATGGAGTTATAAGGATGGTGAGGTTAGGTATTAGTTCCCACGATCCGCCAGAATCGGAGGGATCTACCCAGGGACAATCCACTAGATAGTGTAGAGTCCTTAGGTATATTGAAAAAAAAGGAGAAAAATGAGAAATGGGAAGAGTGCGGACTGAGACAGAACTAGTACTGGAATAAACCCAACAAGGTTCTAGTAATGAAGTCTCGGTAAGCACTGAAGGGGTTGAAGAATGAAAAAGAAATGAATGAGAAAAGGGTGAAAAGAAATAGCCCTCCATAAATTCAACCTTAGGGAAGAAACCGGGTTCAATTCATATGCTACTGGTGGTTACTAAGGTAACACTGGTATTGAAGACAAGACATCATGGACCCAGTGATGCACTGCACTTAACTTCCCAAACCACTCAAGTTCCTCTTAAAAGGGCTTGTTTCATTCTCACGGGGAACCTACATAATCTATTGACTTTCTCTTAGAGATTGTTGATATTGAAGAAGGAGACCATCTCCCTAGTCTCCGGCACAGGAACCAAAAAGTGCACAATTGAGTCTAGAGCCAAGAGATCATCCACAATATCTCATTAGGACACTAAATTCTTGAAGACTTGCTGTTTCACACTATGTGGAAAGTAAGAATATATTAAGAGTCCTACGCATTATCCTTGTGGTATTGCCAGAACATCCGACTGATATGTAAAAATATTCACAATGAAGATGGAAATCCTTCTAGAGCCAACATCAAACAAGCTCTTGGTGGGTGACATGTGAGATCTTTTCTAAAGATCAAGCTTGTGACAACTGGATATAAACAATGGGGAGATTCATTCTTGAATCTACCTTGGTCCAGGAAAGGAATTGACGAATACTTTTGGAAAAACCGTTCGATGCGCAAATCTTCTTTTTCTCTAGCACATTGAATGTGTATTTATGTTTTCATACACAAAAAGTATCTCTGACAAAAAAAAAATACTTTTAGAAAAACCGTTCGATGTGCGAATCTCTTCTTTTATCTAGCACATCGAATGTGTACTCTTTTCAAATACAAAAAGTATTTTGATTGAAAATTGATCTTTCTCATAAAACCTTCGTCGTATTGCAAAACTCTTTCTTCTAAGCAATACGCGATTGTTTTTCAAATCATTTTTCATCAATCAGTGAATCTCAATTCGCTGGTTCACTCACTCCGTGTTGTCTTCTTTGAGACGTTCCGGTTTGAGAACAGCTAGAACATCTGCGAAACCCTGTCAAGGAGATTCTTAGGAATCCTACCTGATCACAGGCAGTATTTATACTGATCAACGGGGAACCGTGGGCCGTGTACCTCAATTCAACGAAAGTGATCAAAGACACTTTCGTGTGTTTTATTGCTAACTGTTGTTTGCAGGTACATTTGGACGGTTGCAGCTGATCAGAATTGAGGAGTCAATCCAAAGCCGCATGCTCACAGCATCCACACTTAATTGAAGAAATCATGACTGGTGCATAATCTACATAACCTGGTTCTGATATTTCTTTACTATGCTTCTGCTACGCTGCTGCAAATATCATGAACCAGTAAAGCTTCCGCTACTCTGATGGAAAGATGTCATGATTCAAAAAGTGTAAGCATGTCGGTCCAAAAGTCACAACTTCACATGATGGCAACACAATAAAGGGTGATCCAGAGATTTACAGTGGCTGATGATCTCAATGAATGCTCGAAGATCATCAAAGACGTGGATCAGTTAAAGGCCTCCACTAAAAGTACAAATCAGTGCGGACTTTGAAGAATCGCTACTAAAGCACAAAGATTGCGAAAGTGAAGAATTCAAGTCTACGAGCTCAAGAACAATGTCAAAGAAAGAATGCTAGGATGCAAAATGTATTTCATGGGGTGACCTCCCTTAGGGGGAGATTGTTAGGAATTAGAAATTCCATGTTAAAGTGTCGGTCACCCCAATTATAGTCTAGCATATGTTAGCTCGTAGATTTGTAGTTATTTACGTTATGTAGTAGTTAATTAGTTAATTAGTAGCGTAGTATAGTTTAGAGTAACACCGTGGAGGAAGGACGGGTCTTTACCCACTGTATGCCTGATCCACAGTCCGTCAGGAGGACGTATAAGTTGTAAGTATAAATACCCCTTCCATCCATGGAAGGGGTGGTGTTTTTCAATCTAATATTCCATACTTTTGCATACCAAGTCTCTAGCAAGAAAACACCCAACTCTCTACTTCTCTCTCTAATGGCAAACAAGTATTTTGATCATCCAAGACCACCCGAATCATCAACACATAAATATATTCGATCCTATAGTTTTCAAATTTATATCATCTAACGGACTTTCTTAATCATCCTACGTGCTTATCTGAAAAAATATAATTGCCTATGTTGAAGGACTAGGTTTCTAGGATATGATTGTTAGGATTAGATGATTATAGTTTGATGAACACACATATCCCATGCCTTATATGAACTGATTGATATGTTGGATTGACTTTAATTAGTCGATTGCTGTTTGGGTGATGTCGACCACCATATATCTGTTTGTGTTCACTAACGTATGCAGGTATATAGGTATATAAGAATGTTCTCGATCCGGATCCCACAATTGAAGATGATTGGATGCTGAAAGGAAAGAGTAACTATATCTTGGGTTGACAAATGAAGAAACAGAGCTTAATTGGACTTCTGTGGAGTGTTGGCATATATGCAACGTAAGAGGTCTCACTGCATAAGCAGATGGTTTTCTTCTAAGTGATTGAAGAAACGGAGCTTAATTTGACCTCAGTTGGCATTCAAAATGCAACGTAAGAAGAAGTCTCACTGCATCTGCAGATGGTTTTTCTTCCAAACCCTACAGCAACAACAACGGAAGCTTCTCAACCACCTAACGTATCTTTGTGCAGGATACCATTTTTAAACAATTTTGAATAATCTGATTAAATTGTTTTGAAAATGGAAAAATATTGTTTTGAAAATAAATTGAACTAAATTTTGAAAATCACCGGACTTCTTTTTATCAAAACCTAAGTCACTCAATTATTGACTTCTGTCATGGATTGAGGGGGAGAGTGATTTAAAATAAAATATTTTCAAACGATATTTCTTCACAAAAGTTCCGGTTTGTACAATATAAGTGGTGATCTAAAGATTTAATGTTATGTCATGGTATGATTTTTTCTTTAGAATCAAGGTCTTTCAAAATAAAATTTTTTCTGTTCTTGTTTGATTGTGAAATTGTTTTATTTTACAAAAAGATCTCTTAAAAACTATCATACCTGACACTAACAATCTTTAATGTCTTAAATTGGTCCTTATCTGTCATTTTTCAAAAAATAAATCTTGCTACGTCTTTCCCCAAATTCTTTTAAATGATTTAAATCAATTGAGATCACAAATCTCAAAAAGTTTGAAAATTTTGATCGGGTGATAGATCGTGATTTAAATCTCATATCTGTTTTAATGGAATTGGTTTTAGTCCTTTATAGGCACTCCTGCCTCCATGTGCCAAACGATTTCAAATATACAATGCACATGTTGAGGAGGAGCATTTATCCAAAAACAAGACGAGTATTTAAACCTGGCCACATTTTCTCCTATGTTTTCTAAACCTAATTAAATCACTTGGGATCCAAAATCTCAAAGGGTTTGATATTTTTGATTGGGGGAGAATTTGTGACTTAATAATGAAATTTGATAAAAGGTGATCATTTTGATTTAATTGTTCAGGCTGCTCTCTCATATGTGCTAAACGCTTTCGAATCTCGAATACACATATTGAGGGGGAGCATTTCTAAAGAAAATAAACTATCGAGGTACAAATGCTTTTATGTTTTTACATAAAGTACCTTGATTGAGTTTTCAAATGGTTTCTTAATGGCTCTTGTGTTTGTGGATGTGCTTCAAATTAACTCTTGCCTCTATGTGATAAAATGTTTTCAAATATCCTATGCACATATTGAGGGGGATAATTTACCAAAGAAAATCAAATGACTTTTTCTATGAAAATTGTGATCAAAGAAAATATTTTAAAGTTCTCTTGCCTCCGTGTGCTAAACAATTTCTAAATCATATGCACATGTTGAGGGGGAGGTTTTCTAAATGATCAAAACTATTAAGGTACAAATTGCTTTGATCTCGTATCACAAGTACCTTGATTGATTTTTCCAAATGATTTTTAATTGGTTTCGAGAAGAAAAGAACAATACCAAAAGACCGACCAATTTATTTTATGCATGGTGTTATAAGGGTGGTTAGGTTAGGTATTTGTTCCCACGATCCGCCAGAGCCGGACGGATCTACCCAGGGACAATCCACTAGATAGTGTAGAGTCCTTAGGTATGATGAAAAAAGGAGAAAAATGAGAATTGGGAAGAGTGCGGACTGAGACAGAGCTAGTACTGGAATAAACCCAACAAGGTTCTAGTTATGAAGTCTCGGTAAGCACTGAAGGGGTTGAAGAATGAAAAAGAAATGAATATGAAAAAGGGTGAAAAGAAATAGCCCTCCAATAATTCAACCTTAGGGCAGTAACCGGGTTCAATACATATGCTACTGGTGTTTACTAAGTTAACATCGGTATTGAAGACAAGACGTCATGGACCCAGTGACGCACTGCACTACAACTTCCCAAACCACTCAAGTTCCTCTCAAAAGGGCTTGTTTCATTCTCACGGGGAACCTACATAATCTATCGACCTTCTTTTAGAGATTGTTGATATTGAAGAAGGAGATCCTCTCCCTAGTCTCCGGCACAGGAACCAAATGAGCACTATTGAGTCTAGAGCCAAGAGATCATCCATAATATCTCATTAGGACACTATTTTTGAAGACTTGCTGTTTCACACAATGTGGAAAGTAAGAATATATTAAGAGTCCTACGCATTATCCTTGTGGTATTGCCAGAACATCTGAGTGATATGTAAAAGTATTCACGATGAAGATGGAAATCCTTCTAGAGCCAACATCAAACAAGCTCTTGGTGGGTGACATGTGAGATCTTCTCGTAAGATCATGCTTGTGACAACTGGATAGAAACAATGGGGAGGTTCACTCTTGAATCAACCTTGGTCCAGGAATGGAATTGACGAATACTTTTGGAAAAACCATTCGATGTGCAAACCTTCTTTTCTCTAGCACATCGAATGTGTATTCTTTTAAAATATAAAAAGTATTTTTGATTGAAAATTGATCTTTCTCATAAAACCTTCGTCGTATTGCAAAACTCTACTATGCAATACGCGATTGTGTTTTCAAATCAATTTTTCATCAATCAGTGAATCTCAATTCGCTGGTTCACTCACTCCGTGTTGTCTTCTTTGAGACGTTCTGGTTTGAGAATGGCTAGAACAGTTGCGAAACCCTATAAAGGAGATTCTTAGGAATCCTACCTGATCACAGGCAGTACTTGTACTGATCAATGGGGAACCGTGGGCCGTGTACCTCAATTCGACGAAAGTGATCAAAGACACTTTCGTGTGTTTTATTGCTAACTGTTGTTTGCAGGTACATTTGGACGGTTGCAGCTGATCAGAATTGAGCGGTCAATCCAAAGCCGCATGCTCACAGCATCCACACTTAAATTGAAGTAATCATGACTGGTGCATATCTACATAACCTGGCTCTGATATTTCATACTATGCTTCTGCTTCGCTGCTGCAAATATCATGAACCAGTAAGGCTTCCGCTACTCTGATGGAAAGATGTCATGATTCAAAAGTGTGAGCATGTCGGTCCGAAAGTCACAACTTCACATGATGGCAACACAATAAAGGGTGATCCAGAGATTTACTGTGGCTGATGATCTCAAAGAAAGCTCGAAGATCATCAAAGATGTGGATCAGTTCAAAGACCTCCACTGAAAGTACAAAGCACTCGGACTTTGAAGTTGCACTACTTATGCACAAAGGTTCCGGAATTGAAGAATTGAAGTCTACGAGCTCAAGAACAAAGTCAAGAATAGAATGCTAGGATTCGAAATGTAAAACATGGGGTGACCTCCCTTAGGGGGAGACTGTTAGGAATTAGAAAATTCCATAGTGAAGAGTCGGTCACCCCAAATATTATCTAGCATAAGTTAGCTCGTAGACATATCGTTAGTTACGTTATTTACTGTTTTATTAGTTAGTTATTAGTTTAGTTTAGCATAGTGCAACACCGTGGAGGAAGGACGGGTCTTTACCCACTGTATACCTGATCCACAGGCCGATAGGAGGTCGTGTAGTATTGTAAGTATAAATACCCCTTCCATCCATGGAAAGGGTGTGGCTTCTTTCAATAAACCTTTCATTTCATATAGCAACTCTCTTCAAGGAACCTCCTCTCAACTCTCTTCATCTATCAAAATGGCTTTCTTGTTTAATCACAATCCTAGACCACCCGAATCATCAAACAACATAAATATTGGATCCTAACAGAGGAACTTGAGTAGCTTGGGAAGATTAGTGCAGTGCGTCACTGGGTCCATGACGTCTTGTCTTCAATACCGGCGTTCCCTTGGTAACCACCAGTAGCATATGAATTGAACTCGGTTTCTGCCCTAAGGTTGAATAAATGGAGGGCTATTTCTTTTCACCCTTGTCTTATTCAATTCTTTTTCATTCTTCAACCCCTTCAGTGCTTACCGAGACTTCATTACTAGAACCTTGTTGGGTTTATTCCAGTTCAAGCTCAATCTCAATCGGCACTCTTCCCATTTCTCATTTTTCTCCTTTTTCAATATACCTAAGGACTCTACACTATCTAGTAGATTGTCCTTGGGTAGATCCCTCCGGGCTCTGGTGGGATCGTGGGAACGAATACTTAACCTAACCATCCTTATATCACCATGCGTAAAGTAAAATTGGTTGGTCTTTTGGTATTGTTCTTCCGCCTCGAAACCAATTGAAAACCATTTGAAAATTAATCAAGGTACTTGTGATATAGAATCCAAGCATTTTGTACCTTAATTGTTTTTGATATTTTAGAAATGCTCCCCCTCAACATGTGCTTCAAATATTAGAAATTAATTTAGCACATGGAGGCAAGAGGACTTGTGAAATCTTAGATTGAGAATGAAAGATCCAGTCTTTTGATTAACATTTTCTAAAATGATCATCATCACTTCCCGATCAAATCAAGGATTTAATAACATTTTGGGAAGGATGATGTTTTCACATGATTGCTCCCACTCAATATGTGCATCGAGATTCGAAAGAGTTTTCCACATATTCGAGGGAACCTGCACTTTGAGACAAATCAGCCACATTTCAATTCGTTTTGGTTTAAAATAAATGCTCCCCCTTAACATGTGCATGGAAAATTTGAAATCGTTTGGCACATGTAGGGAGGAGAGCTTGTTATTATATTTCTAAACGACTTATCGAATTATCAGTTTGTATTCAATTTAAATCACAAATTCTCCCCCGATCATAATTTTCAAATCTTTTGAGATTTGTGATCTCTATTGATTGAAATTGTTTTTGAATTTTTTTTTGAGGAGAATTGTAACTTGCTTTTGAAAAAACATTTTAACTGATAAGGATCCGATTTTGAGACTTTAAACTCCATTGTTCAAATATGCTTAAGTATCTTATGAAAACATAACATTAGCCAAGGTCTTGAACCAATTGTATAAAACATTGTAAAACATTGTTCTTTTTGATTGTCCAAAAGTAGACCTTGCACGTTTATGTGCCAATTGTTTGAAAGATAACCTTTTTGATTTAATTGAAATCATTATCCCCCTCAATCAATGACATAAGTTGTTGATTGAGAGATAGAGACTTTGGAAAATGATAAGTCCAGATGATTTTCAAAAATAGAGTCCGAGTTATTTTCAAAGCAATCTTGTTTTCATTAGATGACAACTATTTTTCAGAAGAATTTTTTGAAGGAAAAATATTTAGAGGGAAACATTTGTCTTTTTGACGACACGTTTCCCGAATAAACATATGTTTTACAATCAGAGCATGAGGTTTTAAAATCAAAAAAAAAAAAACATGGCTCTGTTCTTTCTTTTGAAATACGGGTTACTGCCTGAAATGACAATAAACCATCATTTTTATCCATCCTATTTTTTTTAATTTAATAAAAGGTTTATGGACATTCGAACTACATCTAAAAACCCGTGCCACTCTTTGAGTGACAAATCAAAGTTCGTAGATGTTATCGAAGAACATAAATAGATGGAAAAATAATATTTTTGGGCTTTTTCAAAGATTTTTTGATTTTTTATGGATTTTTGAAATATTGTATTTTTCTATTTTCTTTTTGTGGGTTTTATAATTTTGTATTTTGCTTTTTCAATAAATATGTACAAGAGATGGATGAAGAAAAGCCTTTACTCCTCGTCTTCTTCTTGAAGACGTTTGAGTGTTTCTGGTTGTAGACTCTTTAGACCAAGTCGTGGAAGGATAAACTCAAAACGTTCTCTAGGAAGAGCTTTGGTGAAGATGTCTGCTAACTGATATTCAGTCTTTACAAAATATAGTTCTACCACACCATTCTCCACTTGCTCCCTGATGAAGTGATGTCAAATATCGATATGCTTTGCTCTTGAATGTTGAACGTTGTTGCATGAGAGAGCAATGGCACTCTTGTTATCACAGTACAGACGGATTTTGTGAATTCAAAGCCATAGTCAGATAATTAGGATCTCATCCATAGGATTTGAGCACAACAAGATGACATGACTATGTATTCTGCCACTGTAGAGGATATTGAGGTACTCATTTGTCTCTTTGAAGACCAGCTCACAAGCTTATCACCCAAAAACTGAGCACCTCCTGACGTGCTTCGACGTGTATCTTGACACCCTGCATGGTCAGCATCTGCATAGGCTGTTAGTGACATACTGGTGTCCTTCGGGTACCAAAGTCCCATGTTGATGGTTCCTTGGAGATACCGAAAGACCCGTTTAACCGCTTCAAGGTGCTTTTTGGTACGCTTAGCCTAGTATCTAGCACACATGCATACAGCGAACAGAATGTCTGGTCTACTGGCGGTAAGGTACATCAGGGATCCAATCATACTACGATATTTAGTTTGGTCAAACATGATCCCTGAGTGGTCCTCATCCAGTTTAGTACGCTCCACCATGGGAGTGTCAACAGGGTCACAAGAATCAAATCCAAATTTCTTTAATATCTCATTTGCATATTTAGATTGATTGATAAAAATGCCTCCGGGACTTTGTGAAATTTGTAATCCCAAGAAAAATGACATTTGTCCCATCATTGACATTTAAAAACATGAATTAAGTGTTTTCCTGACTTTCTGGTGAAAAATGCCGGATCAACTGCTCGTTTGCTGAATCCATTAGTTAAAAGAAACTTTGATAGAGTGTCGTATCGTGCCCTTGGAGCTTGCTTCAAACCGTAGAGGGCCTTCTTCAAGCGATAGACATGAGTAGGATGCTCTGGATTCACAAAACCTTCAGGCTGGCTGACGTATACAACCTCTTTCAAATCTCCGTTAAGAAAAGCAGTCTTTACATCCATCTGATAGACTGCCATGTTCTTACTAGCAGCGTTAGCCAAGAATATTCAGATTGCCTCGATACGTGCAACTGGAGCAAATGATTCTTCAAAGTCAATACCTTCCTCTTGACGGTACCCTTTCGCAACTAGTCGAGCCTTGTTCTTTAGTACATCACCATGCTCATCAAGTTTTACTTTGAAGATCCATTTTAGAGCAGTGATCATAGCACAGTCAGGAGCAAGTACTAATTCCCATACCTCTAGTCGATCGAACTCATGAATTTCTTCTTGCATGGCATTGAACCAGCTGTCTTCAGTCATGGCTGTTTTAACGTCTTTTGGTTCGACCTTAGATAGTACGAAGTTGAAGAAGCACCACAAGGCATCAGTTGCAAGTTGTTTACAAGTGGATATTGGACGAGAAGGGTTCCCAATGATGTTGTCCAATGGTCATGTGTCCATTTTCTAAGGTGCTCGTGTGGTTGTTGTTGAGGGACTGAAGTAGCAGAGTTTGGATCTCCTGATGAAGATGGTTCCGAAGTAGGTTCAAGAGTAAATATGTATTCAAATGGAGCATCTTCGGGAGTAGCAAAGGGGTTATCTCCATCATAGTTGCCAAAAACATTTCCATGATGTACACTCGATGATTGAGGATTTGATGATGATGATGAGAGATCTACAGTTGGCACTTCATGAGACAGAGTCAATGAAACAGATGGATTATCTGTGTTGATTGGATTAGAAGTCGTTACTGTTGATGGTGTAGAATGATCATTAACAATAGGTTCATAATATTCATCAAACATTGGATCAAACAGTTTCTTCAAATCTTCTTCAGATGGAGGTACATATGGAACTGCAGGTGAGGGATTCTGTACAAGAGAGGAAGTGATAGGAATACAAGATAAATGTTGAGATGCGGGTCCAGAACTTGATTATCCTAGAGCCATTTTCTCAGACAGCTCATCGAACGTGACGTGAATTGTTTCCATGTTATCTTGGGTTCTTTTATTGTAGATTCGGTAACCCTTCCGGTTTGGTGCATAACCAACAAAAACTCTAATATCCGCCTTAGCTCTTAACTTTCCTAAGTCTTGACCATCATTCGTTGGATAGCATAAGGCACCGAACACACGAAGGAAAGATAGATCAGGTTTTCGGTTGTGGACAAGTTCGTAAGGAGTCTTTCCATGAGAGGTGTGAATAAGGGAACGATTTTGGGTGTAGCAAGCAGTGGCAATGGCTTCAGCCCAGAGAAACATTGGAACCTTTGAGAAAATCAGCATAGTTCTTGCAGCCTCGACAAGAGTCCGATTTCGTCTTTCAACAACACAGTTCTGTTGAGGAGTACGTGGAACACTTCTTTGATGACTGATTCCAATGCTTTCATAGAACTGACTCAGTTCTTTGTTAACAAACTCAGTTCCATTGTCTGTTCGGATAATTCTGACAGTTTTATTAAGTCGAACATGTAGCTGTTTAATAAGTTTGATGATGACATCTGGAGTTTCATCCTTTGACCTCAAAAACTTAACCCAAGTAAACCGAGAATAATCATCGACCACGACTAACACATATTTCTTCCCGTTTATAGTTTGCACTCTCATGGGTCCACACAAATCCATGTGAAGGGTATGAAGAACTTCCATAACTGAGTTTGCAGGTTTGGGTTTATGGGCATATTTCTACCTTTTCCCCAATTGACATGCTGAACGAAGATGATCTTTTTCATACTTTAATCTGGGTAAACCTCTTACGAGATTCTTTCTAGACAAATCATTTATGGTTCCGAAGTTCAGGTGGTTGAGATGGCGATGCCATAACCATGACTTTGTTTTAGAGGCTTTAGATAGCAAGCAGATTGGAGAAGACTTCATCATATCTTCGATAGAGATGGTGTACAGGTTTGTTCCACGTTTTCCTCTTAAAAGTTCCACACAATCAAGTTCTCTAACGAAACAAGTATGTTTTCTAAAGGCCACTTCTAGATCAGAATCACAGAATTGACCGACAGAAAACAAATTATGACCAAGACCTTTAACATAATATACCCGGGAAATTACACTATCACCAACAACATAATCTCCATAACCCATAATTGCCTCAAAATGGCCGTTCCCGAATCTAACAGTCTCGATAAATTTACTCATAAAGTTCATGAGCCGCGAGCGATCTCCAGTCATATGCTTGGAACAGCCTGAGTCCAGGTACCACAGAACGATTTAAATGACCTGCAGTTGAACACAGACAAGTATGGAGGACTGGACAGTTTGGATCCCCATGCGAGAATGGGTTCCACTTGGTTAGAAAACGAGATTGGAACATCCACATCAGAAACAGAGTCAATGAAATCATTAGAAGTAGATGCAGAACTGGTAGTGACAGTGGATCTATTCAAAGTATGTTTACTTCTTAAAGGTACAGTTCTACCAGTAGGCATCCATTTCCTAATGGGCATTGATCTAGATAATTTAGGGCACAACTCATTAAGATTGAATTTACGGCCAGTAGGTATCCATTGATAACCTACATTACTAAATTTTCTTCCTGTTTGTTTCCAATGTTTTCTAGCCCTCTTCCACCTTGGTTTTCTGATCTTCTTATCCTGTTTTCTAGTGTTAGCATTTTTTACCGGAGATTTGACAACATTACTCACATCATTCACAACACATTCATGATTAATACTAGAAATCAAGCATTCATTACATGTTTTGCAAATAGTATCAGAATTCGAATTAATTACAGTACGCTTATAGCTAATACTAGAAGCAACACGATCCGTCTTATCCAACACAAAATTATTGTTCCTAGGGTGGTCTTCTACTTTCTTCCAATGATCACTCTTAGCTTGTGAGGTCTTATCTTGCTTTGTATTTCCTGGAGGCTTTGACCCGCTTGCTTTTGTATCACTGATTACTCCTGTAGAGGGAATGATGGGAACATTAGTTGGTTTTGCTACTCTTTGCATTCCTGATCTAGAAGTGTTGGGATCAAGTACTTGCAGGCACATCAAAGTTCACATGCTCGACTTTCGGCACATAACAAAGCATATCATGGGTTGTATGCTTAACACTAGGCATAGAGAAAGGCATAACGACTTTATCTTTCTTACAAAAGGATTTAGGGTATGTTGCTCTTAAACATTCTAAAAGTTCCTGAGATCGTTTGGCATATAAGCATGCATACCTAACTTCACTATCAAGTGGTTTATTTATGCTATCCTCTTCGACAATCTCACGGAGACATTCTAGACTATCCTTAAGGTACGAAAGATATTCTTGAAACACAAGTTCGTTATTTCTAAGATGAGGAGGAATATACTTTACAGTCACAGCATACTTAGAATCCGCAGATGCTTTTGATATAACATTCTTATAACAGACAAGTGGCATTTTCCCTTTTGCCTGACTCTTCAGATTCTCAATTTCCTTTTGTAAAGAAGTTATTTTTTCATTGTTCTTGTCACGAGTGACTTTCATTGAATCATATAACTCTTTGAAGTGTCATTTAACCTTTTCATTTTCGTTTAGAAAACTCTCATTTTCTTGTTGTAAGACATTAATGATGTTTTGAAGATGAAAGTTTTGAGAGTTCTGAGAATCTAAAGGAGGAGGCATTTAGGAGCCATTCGAATTAATCTTATCACCCTTCAATTGTGAAATTTGGGTTTTCAATCTTTTGATCGTGTTACAATGAGCTCGAATCTGTTCATCTCGTTTGCTTATTTCAAAAACTGCATCAAACTCATGAGCATCCGAGGATGTCTTGACATTTGAGGTTTTAACATTTTCTTTGAGATGTTGATATTTTAATTGCAAAGCAAGATGTTCAACTTCCAATTTAGAAAAATGTTTGACCAAGTTATCATGATCATCCTGTTCAACTTTATCATGCAATTTTGAATTTGTGGTTTCAAGCTCAATGACACGATCATGGGAAACTTTTAATGCAATAGTTAATTCATGAAATTGAGACGCAGTAATAGAATACTTTGTAACAGTGTAGAACATATCTTGAGCAACACACTGAAAGATCAAATTATCATTAATGATGTGCATATTCTTTATATGAATTTCATTACTCTTAAGCTCACGTTCATACTTACTGACATCAAAGTCCATATCATTAAACATCTTTTTCATTTCTTTAATCTTCGTGTCCATTCCCTTTTGAAGACTCTTAAATTGTTCTTTAAGTTGTTTAAAGAATGGCATGACCTCAGTTAAATAACATTCTTTAGTTTTTTCAAAACCCCTTTCCCCTTCAGTTATCCCAGTGGGTGTGATTCTCTTCATACACGTTTTCTCAAAATCAACAAATAGTTGGTAAAGGCTGATTAAGGTCTTGCTATTAGTGGGAAGATTTCTAGGCACTAAATGCATTGGTGTATTTGGAGGATACACAGTGGCTGGAGGCAATTTCCAACAAGGGGGATTCTTTGTAACAAGATTATCTGCCTTTTGCTTATCTATATCTTTCTTCCAGAAAACTTGTTCAGGGGTTAGTTGAGTTTGAGGTTTAAACATGTTCAAGGAAATCCAGTTTTCCTTAGTGTAATCATGGGGTTTATACGTTATATTATACTTTGTACAATTAGGATCATTTAACTTCTTTGCCATTTTCTCCCTAGAAGCTTCTTCAAATTTTCTATCCTCATCAGTGCATCCTATACATGATGGTGTTTGCCTAGGCTTAAGAATCTCATTACCATCATAGACTACCTTTTGTGTAGCTCTAGCAACTTTTCCATACTCTGGATTAGGTACCTCTATAAGGGGAATGCTATGTTTATCGCTTAAGACTCTATGCTTAGTGATCATGTGAGCAGTCTGAATGGTGTTCCCTTGTATGTATAGTTTGTTTTCAAGTTTTTTTTTCAAAGTTTTTAGGTTGGAAAAGTCATTCAAAAGTTTTGATTCCTTAGCATTTAATTCATGTTTAAGCATTTTTACATTTTCTTGAAATTCTTGATTTTGCTTAATAGTTTTAGTAAGCTTTTCTTGTAAGGAGTTTAACTCTTGTTTTAACATTTCTTCCCTAAAGTTACTTTTTCTAATGACTGTACATATTTGGTTATCCATCTCTTGCTCACGGGTGGTTAATTCAAACTTAGCACGTTGTTCATAAATGGCAACTTGTTCCTTATAGGCATTAACTTCAAAGGTTATGGAATCATCAGGGGCACATGCAGTGTATTCATCAAAAACATAGTCATCATTGATTGCAGAAGATGCATCACTTGGTACATATTCACTTCCATCTTGCTTCACATATTGATCATATGGGACAACATTGCTATTATCCATATTTTCAATATCTGATTCAATAATTTCAGTTGGTTGTACTTTGTCATGCGTCTTTTGCACATCAACCTCATCGTATAGTTTTAATACCTCTGAAATGATAGATTCCCTGGAAGGAGTGGCCTGTTTTGGTGTAGAAGCCCTTGGAGTTACCATTGGTGAGATACTAGCCATGAAGATGGTCTGGGCAGTTGGTTCATCATCAACATCTGAATCAAATGCATCACATTCTGCAACTTGAAATGCATTGGGATTGTTCTGACCCATACCCTGCACTGGCTGTTCATCCACATCAGCATCATAAGTTCTGGCATTTCCCTCAGTAAGGAATAACAATTCTTCCTCATTCAACATAGCTCCACTGTCTTGAGCTTGCACCATCAGCATCTTGTCCTTGAAGTACTCTGCATTTTGTGGACGTTTTGAAAGAGTGCAATTCCTTGCGATATGTCCTTCTCCACTACAGTTGTAACATTTAATAGGCTTTACTTGACCCTGAGCCATGTTCCTTCCCCGATTTTGATTACCCATATATCCACCACCACCGCCAGCAATCCCGTATCCAGCACCAACATTCCCATATTCAGCACTAACATTCCCTTGCTCATTATGTGGAAGGTATGCATTCTGTCTTCCTTGCACATTTTGCACCACTACCTTTCCGTCTTTAACCGTAGCATGATTGTGAAGATTGGATGGAGTTCTGAGATGATTGTTGGTGTGTGGGGTGAAGTTCAAGTTCTGCTTGACCATTAAAGCCAATTGATTAACAAGATGTTCCATGACTGTGTCTGAGTCTGGAGGCAAATACCCTGGATCTGGAATGAGTTTGTGATTGCCATTTCCAGTTGGTATGACTTGTGATTCTTTGGTGGTAATTCCTAAATTTGTGTAGAATGCAATTGAATCATTTGATGAGCTTGCATCACCAGAATTGGTCTTGAACTTTTCCACAATCATTCGTTCAAACACAACACGTTTCTCATTTTGGAGCAAATATGCATACAATTGTTCATAGTTGGTGTTCCTTAAACCTTTGTTAAGCTTGATTGCAGTGACAAATTTGTGCCATTCGGGATTCATGTTGTTAACAAACTTTGAATTGAGCTGAATATTTGGCATTGCCATTTTGATATTCCTTATATCATTCACAAGCTTGTGGAATCTTACATGATATTCAGTGACACTTTCCCCTGGATTCATCTTAAAGTTCTCAAAGTCATCATACAGCTGAGACTCCCTGTCTTGTTTAGTTAATTCAGAACCATAGAGAAGCATCTTAACATTGTCCCATACTGCCTTAGCTTCAGTGTTGTGATTGATCAGCTTGTAAATGTCCTTAGGTAAACCCTGAAGTATGATGTTTGAAGCCCTGATGTCAGCATCGTATCTCTTCTTCTCCTTATCAGTAAGTTCATCATATGTATTTGGTCTATCCAATCCTAATATCACTGAACCATCAGCAGCAGTTTCAAGAATGTCTCTAGTAGTCTCAACTTGATAAGGTCCTTCATCAATTGACTTAAGTATGTTAACCCCATTTTCTTTTCCTAAGCAATACAGTCTGATTCTTTGAGCCCAAGAGTCATAGTTGGTTCTGTCCAGCATGGGAGGACGAGTATCAGATCCTTTAGCTTGAACGTCGTCCGCAGCAGAAGAAGTGATTGTAGACATGATTGCAGATTCTACGGGATTTTACTATTCTTTGATTAAACCGGGAAATAGATTCTCTCACGGGATTTTACTAAATCAAAAGAAAAACCGTAAAATGTAACACGAAGAAATGACAAGTCTCAATAGACAAGTTGTACACTTGACAAGTCGTACCTAAGACAACTCGCACCCTAGACAACTCGCACCCAAGTCAACTCGCTTAATAGACAACTCGCATGAAACATAACTCGCATAAACAGACAACTCGATTAATAGACAAGTCGCATAAAACACAACTCGCATGAGATGACAACTCGCTTCAATAAGCAAGCTCAGAATACACAACTCGCATCACAAATCAGGACAACTCGCATAAGAGAAATGCACAACGAGACTCAACTCGCATCCAAAAAATATTAAAAAAAAACACCATTTTTCAATCCAAAAACAACTCAACCACAATGATTAAAGCCTTCCAAATCAAAACCTAAACACTTATAATGATTCTAAACACAAAAGTACAATCAAAATCCAAACTTTAACACTAGAAATGATCCAAATAATGTAAACTACTCTAAACTCATTCAAACCCAAAAACCTTATGAAAACCACTTGAAATCCAAGAACATGAAAGATGAGTGATCAAACCATGGCTCTTGATACCATTTGTACCATATTGGATTTCATAAACACATCAACACATATGAAATAGGGGCGTATGAATTAGAGTTTTAGAGAGGGAAAGTGGAAGAGAGTTGGGAACTTGGTGAGACAAAGAAAAATGATATTGAAAGCTCCAACCCTCTACCTTGGGAGGTAGAGGGTATTTATAGTTTCTTAAAAGACACACCTCCTACGGGCTGTGGATCAGGCATACAGTGGGTAAAGACCCGTCCGTCCTCCACGGTGTTACTTAACAAACTACTTATTAACATAACATGACTACGACTACGAGATTTCTAATGAATACATATACTTGAGGTGACCGACTCTTTAACTACCGGATTTTCTAAATCCTAACAATAGACATTGACATGGGTTGGCTAAGGTTTAAGGTGTAAAATATTTTTGTACTTTTCTGGATTTAACAAAAAATGAAAAGATTGGCTCGAAGGGTGTAACTAAGGGTATCTAGTGCTAAAAATGAGCACTAATAAATGGGTCCATATAAAGTGGTTAACTAACCGATGTGGTTAGCAAAAAATATTAGATGTAAAATGGAAGGCCATTTGGGTTAAATCCTACGATGCCTCTTATCATTTGAACATATTTTTATCACTCGAGAATGATTTTAACTGTAATGCATAACAAGTACAAGTTCTAGAATTGACATAATCACCGGCACAATCCCAAGGAATAGAGTATTATAAAGATATTCATCATAGCAGAGAGTTCTTTCATAGCAAAATATAGAACAAAAAGATATGTTTTATACAAAAAGAATCCTCACAATTTAGTGGAAAAAGGCTACAATGCGCGCTAGAAAATGCTATCGAATCCAAAATGAATTACTTTTGTAATTTGGTCCAAATCAAAAAATTTCAAAAACCTCAATTTACCATTGAAATACCCTAGTTGTTTTTTTAAATATATCTTAATAACATGTGAAAACAACTACAATCAAGGGCGATTTTCTACTAACTACTTGAATCCAAAAACTTTCCTAAAAATTCAAAAATAAGACTAAAAACTAAAAAATTAAAAATCGTATCATTTTTCCTATTTTCTTCCCTTCCCCATACTTAAGTTTTATATTGTTCTCAATGTAATAAAATGAACTTCAAAGTAAAGAAAATGAGAAAGGAAATAGTCAAAAAGATACCACGGGATAGAATATGCAATATGCATATTGGGTCATAGGCACGCATGTGAGTTATCCAATTCCGAATATTGACCAACAATAAGCTTCCGTCACATCCATCCTGCAAACAAAACTGCAAAAATATACACAATACATAAAACAAACAAACAAACTACAAACAATCCAAACGCTACTTAAAAATAAAAATAAACAAAGTATGATAATAATCCTAAAAAAATAGTTAAGAGATAGAGATAGAGAAAATATTGTTCGACACACATAAGCATTGTTTTTGAAATCACAATTCAAAGAATGATCCACGATCATTCGTCATCCTCACTCATCTCATCACCTTCATCATCATCATCTTCATCATCACTTTCAGACTCATAGTGCTCGTCTACAAACTCCGAACGAACTCTCTTCTTCTTCTTCTTTCCTCCAGCTCTCGATGAAGATCCTCCAACATCATAGCTATATCCTTCAACCTCGGATAATCTACCATACGCAGGCACTGGGTCGGGAAATGGTTCATAGCCAGGATATGGGTACGGATACGGTCCAGGATACGAGGTGTAGGGGAAAGGATATGGTGGAACATTAGGTGGGTTGTAGGGACACAACTCATAATTGGCTTCTTAAGCCATGTGTTGAAAGAACGGGATCGAAAAATCATTAATGTAGTTGTTCCTCAACATCATCGAATCTCTCCAAATATCCCTACACTCAATTTCATTCAAATTTCGGTTCCAATCTCTCCAACCTGAGTCAAAAATACTAGTCGTACCCATTTGCACGTTTCCCATCGGTACATTACCCATTGGCACATTGCCCTGCTGTTGTGGTGGTTATTGTGGTTGTAGTTCAATCCATGCTCCCAACGTCTTTGTCCTCCTATTCAAAGCTGTTCCAAAACTCATTGCATTCCATATCTCACTAACCTGTGGCTCTCCACACTTAGCCAACTCATTGCTATTGTAATACCCAAGATTCTTTGCCAACCTCGTCACATAATGACCTCCACATATGTTGCTATTACCATTGATACCCGGGGCTTTCCTAGACAAATACTCGGCTATGATCCAAGCCGCATTCCCATCCTTAGTCTCTTCTAACAACATCATAATCTACATGTCCGGCTTATGGCATTTGTCCTGGCTCCCAATTCTGTGAAACGACCCCCATACTAACAACTTATGTAGCACTCTCATCAATGGACTCCTAATGGTTGCAAAATTCCTACGAGTACAAGAAGGATCTCCAACTCGATTCCAATACGCGGGAACACTAGGGTAATCTTTTTTAAATCTCCTAAGCCTCGAGAAATGAGCTTCAAACAATCGATGATCAACCTCATCCTGTTCATATAATCCAAGAGCAACAGCAAAACACGACAAAGAATATGCGTGATCATGCCCACACAGCCTAAACCAAAAACAAACTTCACTCATGATGTTCCGAATATTGACCTTCCTTTCAAAGTACATAGTCGAAAAGAACTCCATACACCATTCACTATAAACTTCTTCAATAATGCTAAAAGCTCTCTCCCACGAAAAATCATCAAATGAATCTCCATCAACCGGATAGACATAAGACATCCGCATCATACCCCGCAACTCATTCTCACACTCATATTCGTTAAACAAATCCCTATCTATCAACCTAGGAACCGAAACAATCCTATTTTGCAACTTTGACAAACGTTCCCTAAAAGCATGTTTCTCCTCATTGGTGAGATCTTTAAACTTCAAGTTTGCATTCTCTTCACCTTTCAAGCTATACGTAACCTTCTTCCTTGCATTCCTTTGGCAATACTTGGTCACAATCGAGTTCAGTGGAATCCGCGTCGAACTCGAACAACCTACAACATTTCTCTGTAGAAATCATAAATATAAGATAATATAAGAGTGTTAGAACAAACGATAAGGTTTATAGAAGCCTCTAGAGTCTAGTTCAAAATTTTGCCATTTTCCACAACAGAACCTGGAACTGGATCGGTTGAGGTGCAGCCGATCCGGCTCCTCTTCTGACCATGTTCCAACCGTTCGGTTGCAATACGCAACCGAATCGGTTACCTGTTCTGCAGAAGGCTATGGCCTTCCAAGCGATTTACCACTAGATTATTCCAATTCCAATTCACTCCTAAACTGCATTCTAACATCACCAATGATTTCCACAACCTCAAATTGCTCTTAATTCGCATTCAAAACTTCCAATCATCACATGTTCATAATGCTTAGAACTTACAAGCTTAACTTCTATTCATCAATCACTTGTTCTAATCAACAATGTGGCATCTAAAATTCACTGAAAATGCATCATCTACCAACTAGGAATCATTAATTGCAACTTAATTTGATTCAATGGTACAACCTAATTAAATCTGAAAATTCGATAATCTAATACTCATTGCATGTTGAATCAATTACTACAATTCTTTTTGCAATGCATTCCTATATCAATTCCCCACTTAATTCTAAAAGATTACAACTTAATTCGAATCCCATAAAAAACCCTCAAATTAGTGACCTAATTTGCAATTCGAATCAAATACTCAAATTAAACCCTAATTAAGTTAATTGATTGCAGATGCTTACTTGTTTAAGTGCCATGATGATATTCTAAAACTCTTACAATCTTTAAACAACTTCTTAGTGGTCGAATTTTGTGAAACCCAGATGGAGGATTAGTGTGTGTGTGTGTTTTTCTGGAAAAATGAATTTTTGGTACTTATACTTGCATCCAACCGATTCAGTCATGGACACAACCGTTTCGGTTTGTATTTTTGCAGAATTTTACCTTTTTAACTTTACTTGGGCACTTTACCTTCTAAGCAAAAATTGTTTACTCAAAAATCCGATTAAAGATGCACACAACATTCATCCAACCATTTGCAAATTTCAACAACATCTAACTCAAAAACTAAATCATCATACTTATCATCATAAACTTAAACTAAAACTCAAAATGAATTTATTAAGATAACTTCAAACCATAATAATAAGAAAAATAAAAACCAAATAAAAACAAAATCCCTAAGTGCATAAAATGAAATTTCATCAAAAGATGAAAATCAAGCAAACAAATGCTTGTTATTATTGTTGCGATGTTCTTCTCCTTATCACTCCTCAAAATATTCATGCCTCAAAATATCCTCGCTTTGGAATTTTCCGGTCAACTCACGATATGTTTCATGAGTTTTGAACTTTCTAACAAATCTTCTTCCATTCGGGCATAGTATATCGAATTTGACATGCCATTCCCCATCTCCCTCTTCTCTTTTGTATACAAGCGACCCCTCGGGTCCCCATTCCAAAATTTTCAATTGTACAGGTAGAGATCCGAAGAAATCCGTGACCTTTTTGTAAACAAAGATGTTCTTAAATGGGTTGTAGAAGGCTTCCATAGCAAGTAAACGTTCCATTTCATCATCAAGATCAAAATATGGTGGGGCAAGCGGTCCATACAAAGGATTTCCGTAGATATCACGCCCAACTTCGAAGCAAGTTAAATCATCTTCCCCATCAAAGAGTTCCAAATCCTCCATAAATTCTAACACTTTACCCCTAGGCTTGGGATAATAAGTTTGCTTTGAGATTCCATCATCGATTGTCATAGTCCCTTTCCCCTTTTTTTATAATCGCTCCACATGTGCGTAGGAAAGGTCTTCCAAGTAAGAGAGGTAGACTTTTACCAACTGGTATGTCCAAGACTAGGAAATCGGCCAAATAAGGTTGGTAGCCAATTTGCACCCTCACATTTTTCACTTCTGATAACGCTCAGATTGTGCATGTATTTAGTAGCATTATGTGTACTTTTATATCTGTAATTTGGTTATATTTGCGTGATTATAATACTTAAACGCATCAAAAGATGTTTGTCTAGTGTTTATAACCAAATGCAGGGAAACGGAGGAAAATAAAGAAATGTTTAGCAAAACGAAGATTCCCATTTCAATAAGACTAAATCAGTATCTCAAGGACCTTTGAAGACCTTAGTGATTGAAGAACCGAGTTCTACAAGACATAGTAAAGAAAAGATCAAGTTTCCATATCTCATAAGATCCAACCGGATCCGGTTACAACCGTAACCGGATCGGTTGGAAAACAGCCAGAATCAATGTTTTAACCATCGCTAGCCGATCGGTCGCAACCCGTAACCGGATCGGTTGGCTAGTTGTTATTAAAGACCAGCCGGATCGGTTGGTCGTATGACCGATCCAGTTGGAGAAGCTGCAGTTGCCAAATCTTAGCTTCCCCTTTGCATCCAAACGATTCTAGGTTCTTCTCTTGGTGTATTCTAGTCCCTTCCTCACTCCTTGGTGGCCAAGTTTAGCATTTAATACCCTAGGCCTTGGAATTAGTATAAATAGAGGCTAATTGTGAGCATTAGAGACACAACCAAAAATACAAATCTCTCTACTCATCAAACAAAGCGTTAAGCTCTTAAAATTTATCCTTAGAAATCCAGAGAAGTTTGGAGTTCCAGAAGTTCCACAATTGGAGGCCAAAACACCAAGAAGTCTGCCTCAATCCTTTGGGAATCATTACTACACCATTTGTAATCTTATTCCAAGCATTGTAAGACTTTTAATCATGTTTTCTAATGTTCAAAGTTCTGAGTTTATGTTCATGTTTGCTATGAGTGGCTAGTTTCTTTATACACTTGCTTAAATGATGTTGATTATCATATGATTAGTTAGTGATTGTGTTAACATGTTTTAATTCAATTTCAAGTTGATTCTAGGATCTAATTGTGCTAAAGTTTCATAGTGACATTTGTTAATCAAGTTTGGCTAATTGATAGTAAACGTTGGGGTCGAAAGAACTTATTGTTATTCAACTAGTCATAATCATTTTGTCTATGGATGATTGTTTTTACCCATTATTCTTGATTATACAAAGGAACTAAGGTGTGGTTGTAATAGAAACGCTTTTTGATTATTAAATTGGATTGGTTGGAAACATCTAAATGGTCGTAAGATTAGTTGTTGATAATCAATTGTAGCCTTTTGCTATTTCTTAAGCAATTTGATGATCAAGTGGATGTTTTTGTGTTTAAGTTTATGTATGTAGACTTATGAAACTTGAATTGATCTTGAATTGATTGGTTAAACTTAATGCTTGTTTTTATAAACTAAAATCTTGACGAAGGTTTAACTTGTAAGAACAATAGAATAGTACACCAACTAATTATCATAACCAACATATTAAGAGGTAAACACAATCACATTAATCTATGATATGAAACTAGTTTAAGCAAGTGTAGTTTTTAATCATCTGAATTTCATTATATCTATTTGCTTTATTATATGTTTTGGATAGACTCCGTTAATTCAAACTTATGTTTAGATTCACTCAAATCCCTGCGAACGATCCCGACTTACCTTCATAATCTTGCTATAACGGACGAGTATACTTGCTCGTATGTATTATTGGTAATATTGGTAATTCACCTTTTATAAATTTAAAACTTGTACACAACCAGCACATCAAGTTTTTGGCGCCGCTGCCGGGGATTTGATTGTGTTTCAACAAGTTTTTGAATTTCCCTCAGTCGATTCAACCAAAAAAAATATATTTTCTCAGAAACCTTAACCGGATCCGGTTGTCCCTCAACCGAATCGGTTATGTGTTTGTCCATCAATCAACTGGTCTAACCGATCGGTCGCATCTCGCAACCGATCCGGTTACCTACTCTGACCCATAAAAACTGTTTTCGTTGTTTGTCCGTGTGTTTAGATATTGCCTGGATTCTCTAGGACATTGTATGAACACTCGAGTAGCGGGAATAGAACCAATTATACCTCTTACCAACCCCGAACGTTTGATTCGAAGAAGAAGGAGAACACGTTTCATACAATTGGAAAATCGTGTACCAAGAGTACCAAACCCACCATTTGATAACCTCATAGAAGCCAAAGTTGTTTTCAACCCTTTCACCAATTTACCTTTTCCCATGGCGGACGATCAACCCATATGGGGAACCAACCGAACCGTAGCACCAACCCCCGAAAGTGCTATTGTTGCTATTAACCTTGGTGACAACTTCACCGTGAAGGGACATCAACTTTCTATGATCAAAGACTGACAATTCGATGGCCGTGCGCGGGCCGATCCGCATAAGCACATTGCCGAATTCATCGAAATTTGCGGCATGTTTCGTTATGGCGACACCGATGTCAATGCCATCAAACTCAAACTTTTCCCATCATCACTCGCCGGAGATGCTAAAGTATGGTATAATGAATTAACCCCAGGAATCATCAATACTTGGGAGGAGATGAGGCAAGCTTTTGTAAGCCGATTCTTTCCACCTGCCATGTTTGATCGATTAATGGGAGAAATTCGTGCTTTCAACCAAAACCCAAACGAATCACTTGTCGAAGCTTGGCTTCGAATGAAAGATTTTCTTCGTAGTTGTCACGAACATGGGCTATCAAAAGGAACGATTATCCAAATCTTTTACCATGGACTAGATGAAATCTCTCAAGGCATCCTTGATGCTGGAGGAATTTTTCTTTATAAGACTCCCAACGATGCACATCAATTACTCGAGGATCGAGTACTTCTGAAACTTGATTGGTCCAAAGATTCCAAAACCAAACCTCTCCGAAAAACCGTTGCTTTTGTCGAAAACACCGACGCCTCAAAACTCATAAAGAAGATGGAAGCGTTAACCTCAAAAATCAACTCGCAATATTAAGATATCAAAGATGAAATGAAAGAAATGCGAGACGGATGCAAAAATTGTGGAGGAAATCACCCATCGTCCGAGTGCGACGATAAACCTATGGGTGGACCGAAGGAAGGAGAAGCGAGTTATGCTCAAGGAGGATACCGTGGAGGAGGATATCGTAGTAATTATTACGGTCGAAATACTGGAAATTGGCAAGATCGCCGACCAAGGGATGACAACCGTGACTCTCAACCACGAACTGACGACCCACCACCACAAAATTCTGACAAAAAGACAGAAGAAACCGAATTCGAAAAAACCATGAGAGAATTCGTGGCTGGTCAAAAATCCGCAAATGATTTTATCAAAAATCAATTTTTCAATCTCAAAGCCAAAGTTGAGCAAGGACAGAAAAATCATCAAGCATCTATCCAAGATTTTGAAAACAAGCTTGGCAGACTTTCTGACCAACATTCCTCTAGACCATCTGGTTCATTGCCAAGTAACACTCAATCCAACCCAAAACCATCAAATGATAAGACGTACCGTCCACCACAAACAAGAAATGAGCATATCAATGCTGTTTTCACAAGAAGTGGTCTCTCGTACGATCCACCACCTAATCATAATGCTCTTGTCACCATTGATAGTGAGGATGAAAACGAGGAACCAAACACAACTCAAACCACCAAAAAGAAAAACATTCCATCCGTCAAGGCGTATACACCAAAAATTCCTTATCCTCAACGCCTTAAGAAAGAAAAGATGGAAGAACATTATAAAAAGTTCATTGAAATAATCAAAGAGGTTAGACTCAATGTTCCTCTCGTTGATGTCTTAGCCGGAATGCCCAATTACGGGAAATTTCTGAAAGAACTTCTTAATAACAAAAGCAAGCTTGAGCAAATATCAGCAGCTTTTCTTAACGAAGAATGCTCGGCTATAGTTCAAAACAAAATCCCACCAAAGCTCGAAGATCCTGGGAGCTTTCTTATTCCATGTACTTTCGGGAATAATGTTAAATGCGATGCTTTGGCCGATCTTGGCGCAAGTATAAATTTGATGCCTTATTCAATCTATTCCAAGTTGTGCAACAACAGCCTGAAACCAACAAAAATGAGCATCCGATTGGCAAATCATTCCTATCAATATCCTGTGGGAATCGCCGAGAATATGCTTGTTCAAGTCGGTAAATTCATTTTTCCCGTGGACTTTGTGATCTTGGAAATGGAAGAAGATAGTAAAGTTCCACTCATTCTAGGAAGAACTTTCCTAAATACCGCTGATGCAATCATCAAAGTGAAAGGAAAAGAACTCAACCTTGGAGTTGGGGAAGATCGAATCACTTTTCTAATCGATAAAGCAATGCGCTACCCACATTCCAGTGATGACACTTGTTTTAACGTCGATATTATTGATGAAGTCACTGATGAGGAATTAGATGCATTACTGAACGAATCCGATCCATTCATGACTACTTCTGAAAAAATCAATGAAACAGATTTTGATAAAGAATTTGATGATTACATGAAAGTAGAATTCGAAGGAGAGAACTCAGAAGAAGAAGAAATGGAGGAAGAGGAAGAAAATTTCGAAGAAATAACTTTCAATGACGAGATGCGAATTAAATCATCTATCGAAGAACCACCCACTGATCTCGAACTCAAACCTCTCCCAGATCATCTTGAATATGCTTATTTGGAGGAAAACTCTCTTCTTCCAGTAGTCATATCTTCATTGCTCGAGGATAATGAGAAAGAAAGTTTAGTTTCTGTCCTCAAAAATCACAAACAAGCTTTTGCTTGGAAAACATCCGACATCCCAGGAATTAGTCCCAATTTTTGCAAACACAAAATCAATTTTGAAGAAGGGATTATACCTGTGGTAGAACGTCAACGTCGATTCAATCCCAACATGAAAGAAGTTGTTAAAAAGGAAATCATAAAACTTCTCGATGCTAGAATCATCTACCCAATTGAGGATAGCCCTTGGATAAGCCCTGTACACTGTGTTCCCAAGAAAGGAGGAATGACAGTTGTAACTAATGAGCGAAATGAA
Source organism: Chrysanthemum seticuspe (assembly GCA_019973895.1). Lineage (NCBI taxonomy): Eukaryota > Viridiplantae > Streptophyta > Magnoliopsida > Asterales > Asteraceae > Chrysanthemum > Chrysanthemum seticuspe. Next base: position 149,741,657 of record BPTQ01000008.1, on the reverse strand, counting down.
CTAGCTCCAACTAGAACTGTCACTGGTTGGCGCGTTTGTATTGACTATCGTAAGTTAAACAAAGCCACCAAAAAAGATCACTTTCCGCTCCCATTCATGGATCAAATGCTTGAAAGACTAGCAGGAAATAAATTCTTTTGTTTCCTCGACGGATTTTCAGGATATTTCCAAATTCCCATCGATCCTAACGATCAAGAAAAGACCACCTTTACTTGTCCTTTTGGAACCTACGCATATCGGCGTATGCCTTCTGGTCTTTGCAATGCACCTGCGACTTTTTCAGTCTTTGGAGACTCATTTGAAGCTTGTCTTTCTAATCTCGATAAAATGCTCGAAAGATGCGAAGCTGCACATCTTGTTCTCAACTGGGAGAAATGCCACTTTATGGTAACCGAAGGAATTGTGCTTGGCTACAAAATCTCCAGTGCCGGAATGGAAGTAGACAAGGCAAAGGTCGATGTAATCTCAAAACTTCCACCACCAACTAACGTCAAAGCCGTTAGAAGTTTTTTAGGACATGCTGGTTTTTACCGCCGATTCATCAAAGATTTTTCCAAAATATCTCGTCCAATGACGAAACTTCTTGAGAAAGAATCTATCTTTGACTTCAATGCTGATTGCATAAAAGCTTTCGAAACACTGAAATCTCAACTTACTAGTGCTCCGATCATGGTCTCACCTAATTGGTCACTACCCTTTGAACTAATGTGCGACGCAAGCGATTTTGCTGTTGGAGCTGTCTTAGGCCAAAGAGAAGGAAAACATTTTCGGCCTATATATTTTGCTAGCAAGACACTGAATAGTGCCCAGCAAAATTATACCGTCACTAAAAAAGAATTACTGGCCGTCGTTTTTGCATTCGACAAATTCCGATCATACCTCGTGCTCTCAAAAACAGTCGTTTTTACCGATCATTCAGCACTCAAGTATCTGTTCACCAAGCAAGATGCTAAACCACGTCTTATTCGATGGATTTTACTACTCCAAGAATTTGACATCGAAATCAAAGATAAGAAAGGAGCAGAGAATCTTGCTGCTGATCACTTATCTCATCTCGAAAATCCCAATCTTGAGGAATTAAAAGAAGAAGAAATCGATGATTATTTTCCCGATGAAACTCTCATGACCATCGATGAAACTGACGATCCTTGGTTTGCTGACTTTGCGAAATTCCTCGCCGGAGGAATTCTCAGAAAAGGTCTAACTCATGCTCAAAGAAGCAAATTCTTTTCGGAACTCAAATACTACTTTTGGGAAGAGCCATATCTTTTCAAAATGTGTCCCGATGGGATGATCCGAAGATGTGTTTCTGGTTCCGAAACCCGAAAAATTCTCGACAAATGTCATCATGGCCCAACTGGGGGACATTATGGTCCTTCCACCACAGCTAAGAAAGTTTTTGATGCTGGATTCTATTGGCCAACAATATTCAAAGAAGCACACACACTTGTTCAAAATTGTGACGCTTGTCAAAGAACCACCAATCTCTCTCGGAGAGATGAAATGCCATTAACAAGCATTCAAGTGTGTGAAATATTTGACATTTGGGGAATAGATTTCATGGGACCTTTCCCTAAATCCCACAAATTCGAATACATTCTCGTTGCTATAGATTACGTGTCCAAATGGGCAGAAGCTGAAGCTTTACCAACAAACGATGCTCGTGTCGTCGCTAATTTCCTCAAAAAGCTTTTCGCTCGTTATGGAATCCCCAAGGCATTAATAAGCGATCGAGGAACTCATTTCTGCAACCAACAAATGGAGAAAACCATGAAAAGATATGGAGTTCATCATCGATTTGCGACAGCCTATCATCCACAAACCAGTGGTCAAGTCGAAAATACCAACAGAGCTCTCAAAAGAATACTAGAAAAAAACAGTGAAGGACAATCCTTCAGTATGGGCAAAGAAACTTGACGATGCTCTGTGGGCATTTCGTACGGCTTATAAAACACCAATTGGCACAACTCCTTATAGACTCTTGTATGGGAAGACTTATCATTTGCCGTTCGAAGTTGAACATCGTGCTTATTGGGCTCTCAGGAATTGTAACACTGATCTCAAAATAGCTGGAGAGAAAAGATTCCTGCAATTGCACGAACTCGATGAATTAAGACTCCAAGCTTATGAAAATTCCAAACTGTATAAAGCCAGAACAAAAGCTTATCACGATAAAAAGCTGCGAATTCGAAAAGAATTCAAAGCCGGAGATAAAGTTCTGCTTTTTAACATGAAATTCAAATTCAAAGCTCCTAAGTTACAACCAAAATGGTTTGGACCATATGTCGTTAAACATGGATATCCATCTGGGTATGTCGAACTCTATGACAAACAAGGTGGAAGTTTCATTGTTAATGGACACCGAATCAAATTATACTACGACAAGGAGCAAACGAAAGAAGTTTCAGTTGCGACAGTTTCCTGGCGACACCATGAGAATGAATTCGAAACTATCACCTTTGTAGCACCATTTCGAGGAAGAATCCCACAAACTGTTCCATGGAAACCATCTGCTGAGTTCGTCTGGGACGATATTGAAGCTACTGGTGAAGAATTCATGTATATCCCCGAACTTTTCAAAATGTTCAAAGTTGCCCTTGCGGCTAAATAAATTTGGGAAGACTCGAGTCAGGCTGATGACTCGGTAATAAAACAAGCGCTTCTCGGGAGGCAACCCGTGTGTTTTGATTTTCGATGGTCACTTCCCAAAGTTTAAACCTTCGGTTGAACTTAAGTGTGGGGGGGGGGTGCCATTATTTTAATAAAACCTTTTGTTTGTTTATAAGATTGTGTGCAGGTGATGATTTCTCAAGTGAAGGCCGGGAGTGAAGAAGAATTTTTAAGCTGATAAACTCGTTGACATATCTGGTTTCATCTCTATTTTCCCTATTTCTATACTTTGAAGTTCGTCTTTCATTGAGGACAATGTCTAACTTAAGTGTGGGGGGGGGGGGTGAATAGGAAAAATTAGAGTTTTCATGCTTAAATTTAAAATTTTGTTTGCCCTTGTGATCTAGTTGTTTTCACACTTTTAGGATTATCTATTAGAATAACTGGATCATTCCACTGGTAAAACTGGTAATATTTGAAACTTCGAGATGTGTTCCGATTACTATTGCAATCCATTCTGGGATCGATAAACATTTGCTAGCACATATTATACCCTTTCCACTAAATTGTGAGGATTTGAGCCTATTTCTTATTAGCATACATCTTTTTATGCTTGGATCTTTTGCTATGAGTGTGCCGGTGATTTTATTTATTCTAGAACTTGTGCTTGTAAATCATTACCAGACCGCAGTGAGATTGCATTCGTGCGATATAAGTAAATTCGTGTGATAAAGAGGCACCTTAGGATTTAACCCAAATGGCCTTCCATTTTACATCTAATGATATATTAGCTAACCTCATTGGTTAGTTAACCACCCACATGGACCCTATTGTAGTGCTTATTTTTAGCACTAGATACCCCTAGTTACACCTTCTGAGCCATCCCTTTCATTTTTGCTTCACCCAGAAAATACAAAAAGATTTTACATTTTAAACCTTAGCCTATCCCTCATCAATGTCTAATGGTTGGTTGCTAGTCGCCTGGAAAGTGAAGATTGTTCAAATGATTATGAGTACCACATCCTATGAGAATGATTGAGCCATATGTTAAAAAAAATAATAATAAAAAAAAATATATATATATATATATATATATATATATATATATATATATATATATATATATATATATATATATATATATATATATATATATATATATATGAGAAAATAATAGCCAATGAGCTATGATTGAAGAATAATTGTCATGGCAAAGCAAAAAGCTGTGGAAAGTGGAAAAGAAGAAAGAAAAGCTATAATCGTTTATTTTGTTCGAGGAATGTTTGGTAACTAGCAACTGGGGTATTAGATTTGATTTCATTTTTATTTTTACAACAATTTCATAAACATTCCCATGCCTTATCCATACCCTTAACCCTTTGCCATATCATTATAACCCGAATAAAAGCCCTCTTTAGATGTTTTTACTTGGTGCTCACGCCACGTCGGTGGAGTTTTGTTTCTTGTACAAGCTTATGGTAATAATCTAATCATGACTGAGCAATGAGTGTGATTTATCTTGTTACTCCCCTAAAAAATGAGTGATTGAGTGAATTATATTTCGTTCCTTTTTCGTGAGGTGTTTTGAAATGTTAATCATGCATGAAAATCAGTGGATATTGTCAAACATCTTGATTTTTTTCACCTTTATTAAGCATAATTGATGAATCTTCTCTCGTATTTATACTTGGTTGATTTTCATCAAATTTTCATAATCACGATCTTGTACCAGTGAATGTCTTTTTCCTAGATTTGCTTGAGGGCAAGCAAAGTTTAAGTGTGGGGGAATTTGATAACGCTTAGATTGTGCATGTTTTTAGTAGCGTTATGTGTACTTTTATATCTGTTATTTGGTTATATTTGCGTGATTATAATACTTAAACGCATCAAAAGATGTTTGTCTAGTGTTTATAACCAAGTGCAGGGAAACGGAGGAAAATAAAGAAATGTTCAGCAAAACAAAGATTCCCATTTCAATAAGACTAAATCAGTATCTCAAGGACCTTTGAAGACCTTAGTGATTGAAGAACCGAGTTCTACAAGACATAGTAAAGAAAAGATCAAGTTTCCGTATCTTAGAAGATCCAACCGGATCCGGTTACAACCGTAACCGGATCGGTTGGAAAACAGCCAGAATCAATGTTTTAACCATCGCCAGCCGATCGGTCGCAAACCGTAACCGGATCGGTTGGCTAGTTGTTATTGAAGACCAGCTGGATCGGTTGGTCGTATGACCGATCCGGTTGGAGAAGCTGCAGTTGCCAAATCTTCATCACTAAGCTTCCCCTTTGCATCCAAACGATTCTAGGTTCTTCTCTTGGTGTATTCTAGTCCCTTCCTCACTCCTTGGTGGCCAAGTTCAGCATTTAATACCCTAGGCCTTGGATTTAGTATAAATAGAGGCTAATTGTGAGCATTAGAGACACAACCAAAAATACAAATCTCTCTACTCATCAAACAAAGCCTTAAGCTCTCAAAATTCATCCTTAGAAATCCAGAGAAGTTTGGAGTTCCAGAAGTTCCACAATTGGAGGCCAAAACACCAAGAAGTCTGCCTCAATCCTTTGGGAATCATTACTACACCATTTGTAATCTTATTCCAAGCATTGTAAGACTTTTAATCATGTTTTCTAATGTTCAAAGTTCTGAGTTTATGTTCATGTTTGCTATGAGTGGCTAGTTTCTTTATACACTTGCTTAAATGATGTTGATTATCATATGATTAGTTAGTGATTGTGTTAACATGTTTTAATTCAATTTCAAGTTGATTCTAAGATCCAATTGTGCTAAAGTTTCATAGTGACATTTGTTAATCAAGTTTGGCTAATTGATAGTAAACGTTGGGGTCGAAAGAACTTATTGTTATTCAACTAGTCATAATCAGTTTGTCTATGGATGATTGTTTTTACCCATTATTCTTGATTATACAAAGGAACTAAGGTGTGGTTGTAATTGAAATGCTTTTTGATTATTAAATTGGATTGGTTGGAAACATCTAAATGGTCGTAAGATTAGTTGTTGAGAATCAATTGTAGCCTTTTGTCTATGATCGGTTACCTTTCGTATTGACCATTTCTTAAGCAATTTGATGATCAAGTGGATGTTTTTGTGTTTAAGTTTATGTATGTAGACTTATGAAACTTGAATTGATCTTGAATTGATTGGTTAAACTTAATGCTTGTTTTTATAAACTAAAATCTTGACGAAGGTTTAACTTGTAAGAACAATAGATTAGTACACCAATTAATTATCATAACCAACATATTAAGAGGTAAACACAATCACATTAATCTATGATATGAAACTAGTTTAAGCAAGTGTAGTTTTTAATCATCTGAATTTCATTATATCTATTTGCTTTATTATATGTTTTGGATAGACTCCGTTAATTCAAACTTGTGTTTAGATTCACTCAAATCCCTGCGAACGATCCCGACTTACCTTCATAATCTTGCTATAACGGACGAGTATAATTGCTCGTATGTGTTATTGGTAATATTGGTAATTCACCTTTTATAAATTTAAAACTTGTACACAACCAGCACATCAACTTCCCCCATAGCCTTAGCTTGAGAGTTGTCCGCCATGGTTAGCTTAGAATGATTTGGTTGAGCTTTTCTTAGTCCCAAAGTCTTGAATAGTAGATAAGGCATAACATTGACGCTTGATCCCGTATCCGCCAAAGCATAAACCAGAGTGGTGCCGTTAACTTTTATAGGCAAACCGAAGTTACCCGGGTCACTCTCTTTCCGTGGCATACCCCGAAATAAGATCCTATCCCTATTGTAACATCCCGCCTACTCACACCACAATATTGTCCGCTTTGCCGGCAGGCTCACGACTTTGTTTTTGTGGCCTCATTTGAAGACTTCCTGGCAGGTCACCCAAGCCAGTACTACTCTCACATGAGCACGCTTAACTGCCAGTTTCTAAGAACTCCACCCGCAGTAGACCACAAAACGCGTTGTGTCACTGTAAGGCGAATGTTGTCTCATGAGCCCAACATCTCTCCAGGCCACAGCCGATGTAGGATTTGCCTAGGGTGTTACAATCACCCCCCTTAAGGACTCATCGTCCTCGATGAGGTTTGCCCCACCATCCCGAACGACTCAGGAGTGGCTCTGATACCACTTGTAACACCCCGCCTACTCAGACCACAATATTGTCCGCTTTACCCGCAGGCTCACGGCTTTGTTTTTGTGGCCTCATGTGAAGACTTCCCGGCAGGTCACCCAAGCCAGTACTACTCTCATATGAGCACGCTTAACTGCCAGTTCATAAGAACTCCACCCGTAGTAGACCACAAAACGCGTTATTGTCATTGTAAGGCGAACGTTATCTTATGAGCCCAACATCTCTCCAGGCCACAGCCGATGTAGGATTTGCGTAGGGTGTTATCAGAGCCACTCCTGAGCCGTTCGGGATGGTAGGGCAAACCTCATCGAGGACGATGAGTCCCTAAGGGGGGTGATTGTAACACCCTAGGAAAATCCTACATCGGCTGTGGCCTGGAGAGATGCTGGGCTCATAAGATAACATTCGCCTTACAATGACAACAACGCGTTTTGTGGTCTACTGCGGGTGGAGTTCTTAGGAATTGGAACTTAAGCGTGCTCATATGAGAGTAGTACTGGCTTGGGTGACCTGCCGGGAAGTCTTCACATGAGGCCACAAAAACAAAGCCGTGAGCCTGTGTGCAAAGCGGACAATATTGTGGCCTGAGTAGGCGGGGTGTTACACTTATCATCATCCGAAAGATCCTTATCTTCCAACCTTGCTCTAGACAACATAACCGCATCTAGCTTTTTGCGGTATAGAACATAATCTTGTAGCACTTCAATTCCCAGTTTCTTCTCGTTAAGTACAAGGAATTTTTGTTCAAGGTTTGCTTGAATGGATTCCTTTTGCTCTTGCGTTAAGGGTTTGAAGGTGTTTGGTGAATTTGGTGGTGATGGTGTGTAATCATGGGTCTTGTTGGTGGTAGAGGTGGTGGGAGTTAGTTTATTTGATGAGGTCTTCTTTCTACTAGCCTTTCCCATTTTCACAATTTCCACATTCTCCTTCTCCATGTTTGCACACAATTCCGCAAGCATTTCATTCACTTCCTTCTCTTCCTCCAAATTGGTAATGTTGATTCTTATCTCACCTAGAGCAAAATCTAATTGACATTTAGTTGTCACAAGGAAATCTCGCCCAAAGCATACGTCCGGTTCATCCGCGTTCCCTTCTTTCAAAACTACAAAATCAGCCTCGAAATATGACCATGGATATTAATCCGAAGATTCTTAACAATTTTTCTCCTATAAGCTTCATAATCCAAACGAACGTGGCCAATTTTGTCAAGGACTTTCTCCACAATATAGCTGTCCCCATAAGCCATGTTCAATTGAGCATCCCACGCGCTCACCCCTTCAACACTACACGGTGTCCCAAATCTCATAAATGGTGAATTGTACCCGGTGAGAGGTGCTTGCGTAAAAATCACGACCCTATTCTTTTTAGGAACTTGAACCTTGTTTTCTCCAACTTCTTCCAAACATTCCAAATCGAAAGCCAACTCTTTCTTACTTTCTTCCAAGATATTCCCAATCTTCTCCAACGAGTTACCGGTATCCTTAAACATCTCATCCAAGTTGCGTAGATACTCGGAAATTCCACTCAAACTATTCATAACAAACTATCTAACAAAACAAAACAAAACCAAAGACAACACATCCAAACTATTAGCGTTTAGAGTTAGTAAAAATCAAAAAAAATACAGAAACATATTCTAAACAAGTAAAGACACTTATTAAGACTAAAAACACAAGCTAAAACTTGAAATTAAAAAACTAGAAAAATTCTTATCGAGAGCTCCAACTGGATCGGTTGGCCCTCCAACCGATTCGGTTGGTGGTAAGTCTCAAACCAAAACACACCCAGCTGATCCGGTTACGGGTTGCAACCAATCGGTTGGAGTGGTTTCCAATTTTTATTTTATTTTATTTTATGAAATAAAATTAATTAACTTATTAATTAAAAACTAATTAAAGACAATTAATTACAACTTAAACTCTAATAAGTGTGTCTACTCATTACCCTTACTAATTAAAATCATTAATTATACTAATTAACCATAAACTACATTAACTAGATAATATTAACTAATCATTAAAACTAACTAAACATCTAAAACTGAAAATTAACTAGATAATTACTCTAATTGTAGGATCGTAAATATTATGTTGTTTAGATAATTCGTGTGGTCTAGGATGATGATAGTATATGAATGCCATGGTTAGAGAGATGAAGAGAGTAGAGAGGGAATTCTAGAGAGATAAACAAAAGTGTAAAAGGTTAGATTAGTACTTCCAACCCTCTACCTTGGAAGGTAGAGGGTATTTATAGGTTACAAACTAAACGACCTCCTGACGGCCTGTGGATCAGGTATACAGTGGGTAAAGACCCGTCCTTCCTCCACGGTGTTATACTACGCTAAACTAAACTAATAACTAACTAATAAACTGATAAATAACGATATGTCTACGAGCTAACTTATGCTAAATTATATTTGGGGTGACCGACACTTCACTATGGAATTTCCAATTCCTAACAATCTCCCCCTAAGGGAGGTCACCCCATGTTTTACATTTTGAATCTTAGCATTCTATTTTGTCTTCTGTTCTGAGCTCGTAGACTTCAATTCTTCAATGTCTGCATTCTTTGTGCTTTTGTAGTGACTCTTCATAGTCTGATTATTTTGTACTTTCAGTGGAGGTCTTTGAACTGATCCACATCTTTGATGATCTTCGAGCTTTATGGAGATCATCAGCCACAATAAATCTCTGGATCACCCTTTATTGTGTTGCCGTCATGTGAAGTTGTGACTTTCGGACCGACATGCTCACACTTTCAGGATCATGACATCTTTCCATCAGAGTAGCGGAAGCTTTTACTGGTTCAAGATATTTGCAGCAGCGTAGCAGAAGCATAGTATAAAAATATCTGAGCCAGGTTATGTAGATAGGCACTTGTCATGATTTCTTCAAATTTAGTGTGGATGCTGTGAGCATGCGGCTTTGGATTGACTTCTCAATTCTGATCAGCTGCAACCGTCCAAATGTACCTGCAAACAACAGTTAGCAATAAAACACACGAAAGTGTCTTTGATCACTTTCGTTGAATTGAGGTACACGGACCAGTACAAGTACTGCCTGTGATCAGGTATAATTCCAAAGAATCTCCTTGACAGGGTTTCGCAGCTGCTCTAGTCGTTCTCAAACCGGAACGTCTCAAAGAAGACAACACAGAGTGAGTGAATCAGCGAATTGAGATTCACTGATTGATGAAAAATTGATTTGGAAAAACAATCGCGTATTACTTAGAAGAAAGAGTTTTGCAATACGACAAAGGTTTTATAAGAAAGATCAATTTTCAATCAAAAATACCTTTTGTATTTGAAAGATAATACACATTCGATGTGCTAGAGAAAAGAAGAGATTTGCACATCGAACGGTTTTTCCCAAAGTATTTTTTCAATCAGAGATACCTTTTTTGTGTTTGAAAACATGAGTACACATTCGATGTGCTAGAGAAAAGAAGATTTGCACATTGAACGGTTTTTCCAAAAGTATTCGTCAATTCCATTCCTGGACCAAGGTTGATTCAAGAATGAATCCCCCATTGTTTCTATCTAGTTGTCACAAGTTTGATCTTTAGAAAAGATCTCACATGTCACCCACCAAGAGCTTGTTTGATGTTGGCTCTAGAAGGATTTCCATCTTCATCGTAAATGCTTTTTTACATCATATCACTCGGATGTTCTGGCAATACCACAAGGATAATGCGTGGGACTCTCAATATATACTTACTTTCCACATTGTGTGAAACAACAAGTCTTCATTATTTTTGTGTCCTAATGAGATATTGTGGATGATCTCTTGGCTCTAGACTCAATTGTGCACATTTGGTTCCTATGTCGGAGACTAGGGAGAGGGTCTCCTTCTTCAACATTAACAATCTCTAAGAGAAAGTCTATAGATTATGTCGGTTCCCCGTGAGAATGAAACAAGCCCTTTTAAGAGGAACTTGAGTAGCTTGGGAAGTTTGGTGCAGTGCATCACTGGGTCCATGACGTCTTGTCTTTAATACCAGTGTTACCTTAGTAACCACCAGTAGCATATGTATTGAACCCGGTTACTGCCCTAAGGTTGAATTATTGGAGGGCTATTTCTTTTCACCCTTTTCACATACATTTTCTTTTTCATTCTTCAACCCCTTCAGTGCTTACCGAGACTTCATAACTAGAACCTTGTTGGGTTTATTCCAGTTCTAGCTCTATCTCAGTTCGCACTCTTCCCATATCTCACTTTTCTCCTATTTTCATCATACCTAAGGACTCTACACTATCTAGTGGATTGTCCCTGGGTAGATCCCTCCGGCTCTGGCGGGATCGTGGGAACGAATACCTAACCTAACCATCCTTATAACACCATGCATAAAGTAAATTGGTCGATCTTTTGGTATTGTTCTTTCCTTCTTGAAACCAATTGAAAAATCATTTGGAAAATCAATCAAGGTACTTGTGATATAATATCAAAGCATTTTGTACCTTAATTGTTTTGATCATTTAGAAATGCTCCCCCCTCAACATGTGCATATGATTAGGAAATTGTTTAGCACCTGGAGGCAAGAGTTCTTTTGAAATAATTTCTTTGATCACAATTTCCTTAAAAAAAGTCTTTTGATTTTCTTGGTAAATTCTCCCCATCAATATGTGCGTAGGATATTTGAAATCATTTTATCACATAGAGGAAAGAGTTCTTTTGAAGCACATCCACGATCACAAAATTCATTAAGAAACCTTTAGAAAGTCAATCAAGGTACTTTATGTTGAAACATATAAATCTTTACGTTGCATGTTATCATGCCAACAGAGGTCAAATTAAGCTCCGTTTCTTCATTTGATGATGAAGAAAACCATCTGCTGATGCAGTGAGACCTCTTACGTTGCATTTTTTCATGCCAACTTTCCATAAAAGTCAAATTAAGCTCTGTTTCTTCATTTGTCAACCCAAGATATAGTTACCCTTTCCTTTCGGTATCCAATCATCTTCTATTGTGGGATCCGGATCGGGAACATTCTTATATACCAATATACCTGCATACGTTAGTGAACACACATACAGATATATGGTGGTTGAAATCACCCAAACAACAATTGACTAATAAAAGTAAATCCAACATATCAATCAGATCATACACATGGATGGGAATTATGTGTTAATCAAGCTCTAATCATCTAATCCTAACAATCATATCATAGGCACCTAGTCCTTCAACGTAGGTTAACATCTTTTTTCAGTTAAGCATTTAGGATAATTAAGAAAGTTCGTTAGATGATATAGATTTGAAAACATTCTCCCCCTCAATCAATGACTTATTTTTCTAAAGAATTTAAAAACGCTGAAGTCATTGATTAAGTTTTTGATTTTACGAAAACACTGAATCTGATTGATTTTCAAGCAAACTCATTTACCACCATTTTTGAAAACAACAAATATTTTTCTGAAGAATTTTAGACGGAAAAATATTTGAGTAGGAACAGCAGTCCTTCGACATACTTTCCTTGTATTTGTTTTAGGATAAGTGCACGAAATATTTGAAAATTGGTTTAGCGTAGTGATATGTGTCTAAATACACATATATTTGTATTATATAAACCCACAAAAACAACCAAAAACACACAAATGACTCTCAAAATGATACAAATTCATAAAAATGTGTTTTTATGTGATTCAGGTACAAAAGATTGAAAAACAAGTGAAAATTGATCAATTTCACAACAATTGTCATTTTCAGTCCCTGAAGTTACTCAAATTGTCAAAACTAGTCCCTAAAAGTTTTAAATGAATGAAAAGTCAACTTAAGTCCTTGGGAAATCAAAAATGTTCACAAAACATCCCTGGATGAAAGTTTACACAAAATGGCAATTTTTACCCCTCAAGTTACAAAATTGGCAAAAATGGTCCCTGGGTACTCTAAACTTGGAATTTTACAAATAATACCCTTGTACTATGCATAATTGAAAAGTAGGAATAATTTTGATAAACTTTTTGGAAATTTACAACTTTAGTCCCTAAAGATCCAAAAATTACATTTAAGGTCCTTAAAGTTTAAAAATACAATAAATATACAACTTTGGTCCTTGTGTTATTATGAATGGCAGTTTTGGTCCCTTGAAGGAAGTTTGGAAAGTTGGCAATTAAGGTCCCTCAAGTTTCAGCTTTGACACATTTGGTCCTTGGGCTTTTGTTACTATCAAAACCAAACCGGACTCCCTTGTATTATCTTAGGCCCAATCCAATACCAACCCATGACCCGGCCCTCTTTTGATATCCACCCTCGGTCAACAGAAGTCAAACCCAGTGAAAACGCGCCCATATACCACTTTCACTG